>JAIOJX010000003.1:155731272-155901272 GCA_022376925.1 Tragulus kanchil | reverse complement strand
ATAACAATCAACATATACACACATACATACAACAACAAAATAACATCATACAAAACATAACATACACATACATATATACAATACATATACACATAACAATACATATACATAACATACATACAAACACATATAACATAATATAACAATAACTATACATAACATAACAATACATACACAAAACAACATACATAATATACACAACAACACAATATATACATAAACACAAACATACAATAATAATAACATACAAATATACATAATAACAACAACAAACACAACACATAACACATCACACACACAACACACACACAACACACACACAACACACACACAACACACAACACACACATAAAACACATACACAAACAACAACACATAAATCATCAGCACAATACAACAACACAGCACACAACACACAACACACACACACACACAACTACACACACACACATACACAAACAAAACACAACATCAACACACACACACACACACACAACACACACACACACACACTAACATAGACACACACAAAACAACACACAAACATACAAAACACACAACACACACAACACACACACACACACACACAACACACACACAACACAACACACAGAGACACACACAACACACAAACACACACACAGACACAAACACACAACACATACATCACACATACACAACACAACACACATCACAACACACTACACACACACACACATGACATACATATACACAACACACAAAACAACACACACATAACACACACATAACATACAACACATAGACATAAATACACATACACACATACAACAACACAACATAATACAACATACACACACACATACAAAACAATAACACACACCACACACACAAACACACAACACACAACAACATCAAACAATACACAGACATACACATACAAAACACAACACTACACAAGCATCACTACACAGACACACACAAACATCACATCACACACACACAGACATCACACACACACACACACACACAACGACTTAGGAAAGAAGTTTACACTGATAAGAAATACTTCGCATCATTTTCACCACCGCACACACACACACACACACACACACACACACACACACACACACACACACACAACACAACACACACACAAACACACACACACACACACACACACACACACACACAACACACACAGACACACACACACACACAACACACACACACACACACACACACACACACACACACACACACACACACACACACACACACACACACACACACACACACACACACACACACACACACACACACACACACACACACAGACACACACACACACACACACACACACACGAGACTTCAGGAAAAGGAAGTTTCACACCGTACAAGAAAACCTGCTTCCGGCAGGAAGCAGATGGGACAGGATTTTGAGCAATTGAGGGTAACTACTAGAGTAGTCAAATCAGACACAGGTAAGAGCTTTTATTCCTAGGTTGGGAAACTGGGAAACTGAGAGTTGAGAAGAGTAGACAGGAATTTATTGGTTGTAACTATGCCCCTCTGTACTGTTTCTTGTTTTTGTTTTTGTTTTAAACTTTTATTTTACTTTTTTTTTTTTTAAAGATTTATTTATTTATTTATTTTGGGCGGGGGACAGGCTGGGGAGGGAGGGGAGCAGGCAGGCCACTTCTATTGGTCTGTCATCTATCTGTTTTCATCCATCTTTCTTCTTTGGCTCCTGTGGGCCTCCCATCGCGGTGGCATCTGTCGTCGCAGAGCGCCGACTCTGGGCGCATGCGCTCCAGAGCTCCGGCTCGGTAATTGGACACATCAGGCCAGCTGCTCCGCGGCACGTGGGATCTTCCCAGGCCAGGGATCGAACCGGTGCCCCTTGCACTGCAAGGTGGTGTCCCCACCCACTGGACCACCCGGGGAAGCCCTTATTTTACTTTTAACTTTTACAGAGTTTTGTTGTTTACAGATATGTATGTTCTCAGATTAGTCATATGTATATCCCCCCCCATCCCACCCCTCCAGACTGTCATACAGCACCCGTGAAGGATCTGCTTTTCTCACAGAGCAATGTGTTTTTTTTTTAATTATATGTGTTTGTGTGTGTGTGTATATATACAATATATATATACACATACATGCGTGTATGCTAACTTGCTTCAGTCATGTTGATTCTTTGGACTATAATCTGCCAGACTCCTCTGTCCATGGAATTCTCCAGACAATACTGGAGTGGGTTGCCATACCCTTCTCCAGGAAATCTTCCCAACCCAGGGATCAAACTCAGGTCTCTTATGCCTCTGCATTAGCAGGTAGGTTCTCAACCACTAGCGCCACTGGGAAGCCTATATATATATATATATAGCTCTTATAAAACATAATTTAAAACGAAACCAAAATATAGGGAATTTCCACTGGTTAGGACTCAGTGATTTATCTGACATGGCCTGGGTCCCATTCCTGGTCAGGGACCTAAGATCCCATAAGCAGTGCAACACAACAAAAAATAAATAAAAATAAATAATTTTTTAATTAAAAATTTATATAGATATTTTAATCGCTGTCACAAATAATAAAGTCATACAAGTTATAGGCACAGGTAAGAGCTTTTATTCCTAGGTTGGGAAACTGGGAAACTGAGAGTTGAGAAGAGTAGACAGGAATTTATTGGTTGTAACTATGCCCCTCTGTACTGTTTCTTGTTTTTGTTTTAAACTTTTATTTTACTTTTTTTTTTTTTTAAAGATTTATTTATTTATTTATTTTGGGCGGGGGACAGGCTGGGGAGGGAGGGGGGCGGGCGGGCCACTTCTATTGGTCTTTCATTTCTCTATGTTCATCCGTCTTTGTTCTTTGGCTCCTGTGGGCCTCCCATCGCGGTGGCGTCTGTCGTCGCAGAGCGCGGACTCTGGGCGCATGCGCTCCAGAGCTCCGGCTCGGTAATTGGACACATCAGTCCAGCTGCTCCGCGGCACGTGGGATCTTCCCAGGCCAGGGATCGAACCGGTGCCCCTTGCACTGCAAGGTGGTGTCCCCACCCACTGGACCACCCGGGGAAGCCCTTATTTTACTTTTAACTTTTACAGAGTTTTGTTGTTTACAGATATGTATGTTCTCAGATTAGTCATATGTATATCCCCCCCATCCCACCCCTCCAGACTGTCATACAGCACCCGTGAAGGATCTGCTTTTCTCACAGAGCAATGTGTTTTTTTTTTAATTATATGTGTTTGTGTGTGTGTGTATGTGTATATATACAATATATATATATACATACATGCGTGTATGCTAACTTGCTTCAGTCATGTTGATTCTTTGGACTATAATCTGCCAGACTCCTCTGTCCATGGAATTCTCCAGACAATACTGGAGTGGGTTGCCATACCCTTCTCCAGGAAATCTTCCCAACCCAGGGATCAAACTCAGGTCTCTTATGCCTCTGCATTAGCAGGTAGGTTCTCAACCACTAGCGCCACTGGGAAGCCTATATATATATATATATAGCTCTTATAAAACATAATTTAAAACGAAACCAAAATATAGGGAATTTCCACTGGTTAGGACTCAGTGATTTATCTGACATGGCCTGGGTCCCATTCCTGGTCAGGGACCTAAGATCCCATAAGCAGTGCAACACAACAAAAAATAAATAAAAATAAATAATTTTTTAATTAAAAAAATTTATATAGATATTTTAATCGCTGTCACAAATAATAAAGTCATACAAGTTATAGGCACAGATAAAAAACAAATTATTTTTTCATATAAATTTTAGAATGATCATCATGAGTTACATGAAAAATATTTTAGTTATTGTACTATCTTTAGGACGTAATTTGCAGGGAATTGACATTTTTACAGTACTGAACAGTATTTATTTATTTATATCTCTGTCATGTCCCTCAGTAAACTTTTATCATTTCCCACCCAATATACATTTCTCATTATTTTATTCCTGGGTATTTTATTTCTAAATATTATGAGCAGTATTCCTGTTCCCTATTGCATAAGCTCAGTATAGTAGGAAAAACAGTTATCATTTATCATCTGAGTAAAATGGGCTCTTTAATTTTCTCTAATCCAGTGAGTTTTTTTATTTCTACACCATCTCTTTTCTTTCAGTCACCTTTATATATTCACCTAATGTCAGTATTGTCCACTTAGAAACTACTGTATCAAGTAGTTATTGGCACATAAACATTATAAAGTATGGAAGAATACTGTGGTCACACATCCTTTCTGTAAAACAGCTCAGTTCTTGTTACAAATAATTGTTCAGTGAAGTCCTTCCTTTTGAATAAGTACCGTGTATTCCTTTTTCTTCTTAGAAAAATATTGTTCATTCATCAGTTCTTAGTGTGAGAAAATTTATCTCTGTGGTATTGACAACTGGAAATGCAGTCATGAGATTTTGCTTATGTGATCAATTTGACCAGTATCCTCAATTTTGGCTCACTAACGTCTTTCTACAATCCTTCCATTGTCCTGTTTAGTCTTTTCTAGCATGAATGATTGATAAATGATATAATATTTCCTAGAGTGATGAAATAGCAAATGTATCAAGATACATTTGCTAGATTTGCAAGATTGCTAAGATCTTATACCTTAAGACTTGTGAAACCAAAATATAGGGACTTTCCACTGGTTAGGACTCAGTGATTTATCTGACATGGCCTGGGTCCCATTCCTGGTCAGGGACCTAAGATCCCATAAGCAGTGCAACACAACAAAAAATAAATAAAAATAAATAATTTTTTAATTAAAAAAATTTATATAGATATTTTAATCGCTGTCACAAATAATAAAGTCATACAAGTTATAGGCACAGATAAAAAACAAATTATTTTTTCATATAAATTTTAGAATGATCATCATGAGTTACATGAAAAATATTTTAGTTATTGTACTATCTTTAGGACGTAATTTGCAGGGAATTGACATTTTTACAGTACTGAACAGTATTTATTTATTTATATCTCTGTCATGTCCCTCAGTAAACTTTTATCATTTCCCACCCAATATACATTTCTCATTATTTTATTCCTGGGTATTTTATTTCTAAATATTATGAGCAGTATTCCTGTTCCCTATTGCATAAGCTCAGTATAGTAGGAAAAACAGTTATCATTTATCATCTGAGTAAAATGGGCTCTTTAATTTTCTCTAATCCAGTGAGTTTTTTTATTTCTACACCATCTCTTTTCTTTCAGTCACCTTTATATATTCACCTAATGTCAGTATTGTCCACTTAGAAACTACTGTATCAAGTAGTTATTGGCACATAAACATTATAAAGTATGGAAGAATACTGTGGTCACACATCCTTTCTGTAAAACAGCTCAGTTCTTGTTACAAATAATTGTTCAGTGAAGTCCTTCCTTTTGAATAAGTACCGTGTATTCCTTTTTCTTCTTAGAAAAATATTGTTCATTCATCAGTTCTTAGTGTGAGAAAATTTATCTCTGTGGTATTGACAACTGGAAATGCAGTCATGAGATTTTGCTTATGTGATCAATTTGACCAGTATCCCTCAATTTTGGCTCACTAACGTCTTTCTACAATCCTTCCATTGTCCTGTTTAGTCTTTTCTAGCATGAATGATTGATAAATGATATAATATTTCCTAGAGTGATGAAATAGCAAATGTATCAAGATACATTTGCTAGATTTGCAAGATTGCTAAGATCTTATACCTTAAGACTTGTAAGAGGGCCCAGTGTATCCGTATGGTTAATTGCATATCCTATTTTATCCTATTTTTTAAAAATAAGTAAATTTTATTTTTGATATTTTATAAACCTCTGAGAAATAATAAAAATTATGAAATACTCGTTACAACAAACAGAATTGCTCAAAAAAGCCTTAACTGAAATTGCGTCTAGTAGCATAGTCTCAGAAATGACCAGCAGGTGGTGCTGCGTGATTGGAAAAAGTAGTTACACTAAATGTGAAGGTACTTAAAAAGGAGGAGAAACATTTTCTGTTTGAAAAGTGTGTACTATAGACGTGTAAGTAAGATAAGAAAAACATTAAAAGAAAAAATCCCATGAAATAAGAAATGTCCCTTAAGATATAGTTTAGAAAAAAACTGAAAATGGAAAGGAGATTTATATTAATACCTGTCCAATTGACACGGAACCGTTGATTGGATTTTTGTCTTTGGGGATGCAGTCGTGTCCAGCTCTTTGCGGGCCCGTAGACTGTAGCCTCCTCTGGGATTCTCCAGCAAGCATACTGGAGTGGGTGGCCGTTTCCTCCTCCAGGGGACCTTCCTGACCCAGAGATCGAAGTTACATCTCCTAAATTGGCAGGTGGATTTTTAATCACTGATCCACCTGGGGGAAGCCCTATATTTTATTTTAAAATTACCATATAAATTCAAGGGAACTGAACCAAATTTTAACAAAATGTTTTCCTATATTTTCTACTAAAATGACAGAAGATACTTTTTTTTTCCCCACTGTATTTCTGTTATTCAGGTACAGATTAATGTTCCTCCCTTAGGCCATTTTTTTTCTTTTTAACCAGCAAAATGAGTTTATCTTGAAATAGCAGGGAATCGCAGTTTGGGTAAACTCTAGGCATGTCTGGAGAAGGGAGGAGAGGGGCCTGCTTTTATGGAGGAAAGGAGGAAGTTGGAGAGGGCTGCGGGATTCTTCCTGGACTTTGGGCAGCTTGCTCTTGCTGGGTCAGGAGGCAATCTTTCTTCCTGTTGGGCTCTGTAAACTGTGTTGAGTGAGGCATGCGTGAGACTGCCCCTTCGCGACTTCCTCTATTTTAGATTTCCTTTATTCATTTTCATATTACTCTCAGAAGGACTTCAGTTTAGTTGAAAAAATTAGAAAGGTTATAAGAAACAGTTGTTCAGTATTAAAGCTTCAGTCGTTTGTGTTTACATTGTTCCTCTAATACTTAATAATATTAAATTTGCTTTAGCTTAAAAAAATGCTCGTTGGGCTTCCCTGGTGGTCCAGTGGGTAAAGACACCGCCTTGCAGTGCAAGGGGCGCCAGTTCGATCCCTGGCCTGGGAAGATCCCACGTGCCGCGGAGCAGCTGGACCGATGTGTCCAACTACCGAGCTGGAGCTCTGCAGCACATGGGTCCAGAGCTAGTGCTCTGCGACGAGAGAGGCCACCGCGATGGGAGGTCCACATGGGCCAAAGAACAAAGATGGATGAAAATAGATACATGAAAGCCCAATAGAAGTGGCCCGCCCTCCCCCTTCCCTTCCCAACTTCCCTCCAAAAAAAAAAAAAAAAATTAAGGAATAAGATGGTGTAATAGCATTGAATCCCCGTTTTTAAAATCAATCAAAAATTTTTTTGCAGTTCTCTTTTTTCCATTCCGTTTGATTTTCAAGATCTATCCGTATTGACACATGCAGGCCCTCCTTCTTGACTTTAATTTGTGTGTGGTTTTCCTCTGACTACTTCCATGCTAACCACCCCCCTTATTTTGTTGTTGTTACTTGTTTTTTGTCTTTTTTATGTAGATGTTAAAATATTGTATTTTATATTCTGGACTTTTTTTTTGCACCCTTCTCAACTTAGAGAAAACTGAAAAAAAAATTACATGGGGAATAAGAGTGTTTAATGTCATAATGCTCCAGTGAGGTTTGTGTACAGCATAATGGTGAACTCCAGACATATTCTGAACCTTTAGCATGTTCCTGTGTTTATAAATAGTTCATTTAGAAAAGTACAAATTAGCCTGATCTTGGTTCCTTTGCCTCAGTACTCCATATATAATGTAATATTTCATATAAAATGTGTACTTAATGCAGCATAAATATTTGTATTTAAACATGTTTCTTCTGTTTTTAAGACTTCACTTGAGTTTTAACTTATAATTTCTTTCTAGACAAGCTTTTTTCCCTCTTTTTATTTAATATAGCAAATTGTTAGGTGCTTTAAGAATGGCAGTGCATACGCTTCTATTTTTCTTCCTTTTTTAGGTCTGCAATCTTTTGATAGCACTTTAATCAATTAAGATTTATTGATTCATTTGATGTGCTTTGCAGTTTCCTAAGTATTATTGATATTAATGGCCTGCATGGAGGTTAGTATTTAATTGAAGAGAAATGAATTGATGATTAGACCACACTAAAATGCTAATGGTGTGAGGTGAGATTTGGAATGAACCATAAAGGATGATGAAGATTTGATTTTGGAAAGCAGAGACAGAAGGATTGTTATGAATAATAATTCCGACATGAATGCGAGATAGGTGACACTTGTAAAGCTTGACCATTTTATAGCCAAGAGTTTATATTTGGGATAATAGGAAATTAAATAGAAGGAGACGGTCATCAGTAGTCCAGGAAGTTTAGAACAGGTGAAGTAGACAAGACATGCATATCAATTTCAAGTACGTTAGAAGGTTTCAGGATGTGGAGTGGATTAGAGTGAGAAGGGAAGATCGTCTTAGAAGGTTTTTATAGAACTTTGGGAAATTCATCTCAGATGTAGCCTTCAATGAATGTCCAGTCATCCCGTGTCTGAGACTCGTAGGAAGGTAGCCTTTTAGATCTATCCGTATTACACTACCTCTGTTTTTTTTTGATATTCGGGTTTTTGTTTACTTGTTTTTTGTCTTTTTTATGTAGATGTTAAAATATTGTATTTTATATTCTGGACTTTTTTTTTGCACCCTTCTCAACTTAGAGAAAACTGAAAAAAAAATTACATGGGGAATAAGAGTGTTTAATGTCATAATGCTCCAGTGAGGTTTGTGTACAGCATAATGGTGAACTCCAGACATATTCTGAACCTTTAGCATGTTCCTGTGTTTATAAATAGTTCATTTAGAAAAGTACAAATTAGCCTGATCTTGGTTCCTTTGCCTCAGTACTCCATATATAATGTAATATTTCATATAAAATGTGTACTTAATGCAGCATAAATATTTGTATTTAAACATGTTTCTTCTGTTTTTAAGACTTCACTTGAGTTTTAACTTATAATTTCTTTCTAGACAAGCTTTTTTCCCTCTTTTTATTTAATATAGCAAATTGTTAGGTGCTTTAAGAATGGCAGTGCATACGCTTCTATTTTTCTTCCTTTTTTAGGTCTGCAATCTTTTGATAGCACTTTAATCAATTAAGATTTATTGATTCATTTGATGTGCTTTGCAGTTTCCTAAGTATTATTGATATTAATGGCCTGCATGGAGGTTAGTATTTAATTGAAGAGAAATGAATTGATGATTAGACCACACTAAAATGCTAATGGTGTGAGGTGAGATTTGGAATGAACCATAAAGGATGATGAAGATTTGATTTTGGAAAGCAGAGACAGAAGGATTGTTATGAATAATAATTCCGACATGAATGCGAGATAGGTGACACTTGTAAAGCTTGACCATTTTATAGCCAAGAGTTTATATTTGGGATAATAGGAAATTAAATAGAAGGAGACGGTCATCAGTAGTCCAGGAAGTTTAGAACAGGTGAAGTAGACAAGACATGCATATCAATTTCAAGTACGTTAGAAGGTTTCAGGATGTGGAGTGGATTAGAGTGAGAAGGGAAGATCGTCTTAGAAGGTTTTTATAGAACTTTGGGAAATTCATCTCAGATGTAGCCTTCAATGAATGTCCAGTCATCCCGTGTCTGAGACTCGTAGGAAGGTAGCCCGGCATGGGGGGTGTCTGAAGGACAGAGAACTGGGTCACGGCAACATTTTGAAGGAACTCATTTTTTCTTTCATGAATTCTTGCTTCTTGGTACCTTTCCCCAGTGTGTCCAAGGGTGGGGAATTTTCCTACAGTCTGACAGAGTACGGGGGTTTCCATGAATCGAAGGATCTGGGATCCCTTGAAGTTGGCATAGATTCTTAGTCAGGGGTCTCTACAGAACTCAAGGAGTCTCACAGATGAGTTTCTGAGGTTCTCGAATTTTCTGAAATTATATGTAAGAGTTTAGATTATGTTTAGTTTGAAAACTCTGGAGTTTCAGATCCTAAAAGATGACTGTGACCCACCCAAATTAATAACATGCTTAAAGGTGAATTTCCTACAAGTCTACATTGTATCTCTTTAGAAGCTACTATATGTTGAGCCATGTGAAATTGTCAGAATTTAATTTAATAGTTGTTGACATACAGAAACATCAGTTTCATATGATCCAAACTCATATATTCTTCAGGAACATTTTTATACTTTTAAAATGTGAAAGTATTCACTTCAGTAAATTGGATTCTGGTTAAGCAATATGTGTTCAATTTTGTGTTTAAATATACTTATTTAAAAATTACTTATACAGTTTTAGAAGCATTTCTCCTGTGTATTTAAAGTTTTTTTTTTTAAAGATTTATTTATTTATTTATTTTGAGCGGGGGTCGGGTTGGGGAGGGAGGGGAGCAGATGGGCCACTTCTATTGGTCTTTCATTTCTCTATTTTCATCAGTCTTTGTTCTTCGGCTCCTGTGGGCCTCCCATCGCGGTTGCATCTGTTGTCGCAGAGCACCAGCTCTAGTCGCATGCGCTCCAGAGCTCCGGCTCGGTAATTGGACACATCGGTCCAGCTGCTCCGCGGCACGTGGGATCCTCCCAGGCCAGGGCTCGAACCGGCGCCCCTTGCACTGCAAGGCGGTGTCCTTACCCACTGGACCACCAGGGGAAGCCCTGAGGTTTTAATTTGGTGAAATAAGGACAAGGAAATGGTTCATGTTTGTAGCCTTCAATGAATGTCCAGTCCCCGTGTCTGAGACTCGTAGGAAGGTAGCCCGGCATGGGGGGTGTCTGAAGGACAGAGAACTGGGTCACGGCAACATTTTGAAGGAACTCATTTTTTCTTTCATGAATTCTTGCTTCTTGGTACCTTTCCCCAGTGTGTCCAAGGGTGGGGAATTTTCCTACAGTCTGACAGAGTACGGGGGTTTCCATGAATCGAAGGATCTGGGATCCCTTGAAGTTGGCATAGATTCTTAGTCAGGGGTCTCTACAGAACTCAAGGAGTCTCACAGATGAGTTTCTGAGGTTCTCGAATTTTCTGAAATTATATGTAAGAGTTTAGATTATGTTTAGTTTGAAAACTCTGGAGTTTCAGATCCTAAAAGATGACTGTGACCCACCCAAATTAATAACATGCTTAAAGGTGAATTTCCTACAAGTCTACATTGTATCTCTTTAGAAGCTACTATATGTTGAGCCATGTGAAATTGTCAGAATTTAATTTAATAGTTGTTGACATACAGAAACATCAGTTTCATATGATCCAAACTCATATATTCTTCAGGAACATTTTTATACTTTTAAAATGTGAAAGTATTCACTTCAGTAAATTGGATTCTGGTTAAGCAATATGTGTTCAATTTTGTGTTTAAATATACTTATTTAAAAATTACTTATACAGTTTTAGAAGCATTTCTCCTGTGTATTTAAAGTTTTTTTTTTTAAAGATTTATTTATTTATTTATTTTGAGCGGGGGTCGGGTTGGGGAGGGAGGGGAGCAGATGGGCCACTTCTATTGGTCTTTCATTTCTCTATTTTCATCAGTCTTTGTTCTTCGGCTCCTGTGGGCCTCCCATCGCGGTTGCATCTGTTGTCGCAGAGCACCAGCTCTAGTCGCATGCGCTCCAGAGCTCCGGCTCGGTAATTGGACACATCGGTCCAGCTGCTCCGCGGCACGTGGGATCCTCCCAGGCCAGGGCTCGAACCGGCGCCCCTTGCACTGCAAGGCGGTGTCCTTACCCACTGGACCACCAGGGGAAGCCCTGAGGTTTTTAATTTGGTGAAATAAGGACAAGGAAATGGTAGAAAGAGAAATGAAAGCTAGGGAAACCAAAAAATATATGGTATTGAACAAAAATAGCAAATAGATTTAGATTGTTCATTAACTTTAATTGTTGGTTAAGCTCTGCCCAGATCTGGCGGATAATGAAAATTGTCCAGCCCCTGCCTGGCTCAGGGATGCAAAGCACGCTAATGATTCTCCCCTGGCTGTCGTGCCTGCCGTGAGCAGGAGACGGCTGAGTGAGGGGTTTTTTTAAATTATTTTTTATTTAAGCTAGCAATGTTTTTTAATTTAAACTAGATATTTTCTAATTTTATTTATTTATGTTTGGCTGTTCTGGGTTTCAGTGCTGCCACAGGCTCTTCGCTAGTTGTAGGGAGTGGGGCTACTCTCTAGTTAAAGTGAGCAGGCTTCTTGTGGTGGTGGCTTCTCTTGTTGGGGGGACACAGGCTTCAGTAGTTGTGGCACATGGGCTCAGTAGTTGTGGCTCCAAGGCCCTGGAGCACAGGTTCAATAGCTGTGGCTCACAGGCCTAGTCGCTCTGCAGCATGTGGGATCTTCCCAGAGCAGGAATCGGACCTGTGTCTCCTGCATTGGCAGGCAAACTTTTTACCACTGAGCTACCAGGGAAACCCAGAGCTGAGTGTTTTAACTCAGACCACTTGTTTTCTGTTTCACTAATTAATATTAATCTAATCAGAATTTTTTTGTCAACCAGAGCATTATATGTCTCCAAATAATGTGGGAGAAATGATGTGTGACTGTTATAAGTGGAGTTTGGCAGTTGAAGCTCTGAGTCAAGAAAAGCAAGTTTTAACTATAAGCTGTTTGTCAGGAGAGTTCAGATAACTAACGGTGGTACAGTTTGGCTCAGAGTTTGTTTCTTTCCCTCTTTTTTCAGTTTTCACTATTCTTTTATTTTCAATTAAGCAAAGAAAAAAAAAAACAAGTAAAAATGTAATTGAAATGAGAAAACATTTTAAACCTAAACCCTTTCTTTTCTTGTAGGTCGCTATCTGATACTAAACAGGCCAACATTTTAAGAAAAGCAAGATTTTATATAAAACAGAAAAAGTATGATGAAGCAGTAAGTATGCAGGCCTTGTGTGTACAAACAGCTGGGCACGCAGGTACAGAGAGGGGCAGGCATGACGGTGAGAGCGGAGTGGGCTGGCCGGGAGCTGGCCCGAGCCTTCACGGAAGGGCTGGATTTCCTAAGCAGCTGCTGTGGCCACGCGGGCAGACGCCTCCTGTTTCAGATAGTGTTATAGGCGAATGGTTTTAGGTTCACAGTGTAAACGAACAGTTGCTGTTTTCTGTAATGTCAAGGTTTACTCCAACCTTCTGTCATTCTACTTACACATAATATTTTAGAGCATGATATATTTGTGCATTTAGAATTAGCATCACACTTTTAGAAACCTAATAGTTCACACTGAAGCTTTGACTTCTCCCAACTCCTACCCAACGTGTTTTTCATTGATTTTCCTCTTTGTTAAAGGGTCATATAAGTTTAAAGTAAGAAAGAATTCTGCTTGTGTTTCTAAAATTGCCTAAGTAGTACAATGGCATTTCTATGCTTATTTTTGTTATGGTTTTACAATGGCAAGCTATTTTCCTCTAAAATAGTAAGCTTTTTAAATAATGTTTTATAACTGATTCAGGTAATCTGATATGCCAAAGTTAAAAAGTGTAATTCCTCTCTGTTATCAGGGACATATATTAGAGAGCCATTTCTTTTTTGGTTTTAATTTTTTAAAGTTTGTGTTGAGGCACAGCTGATGAGCAGTGCTGTGGTAGTTTCAGGTGGCCAGGGAAGGGACTCAGCCGTACGTAGACATGCATCCATTCACCCCCAAGTGTCCCTCCCATCTAGGCTGCCACGGAACATTAAGCAGAGTTCCTTGTGGCACACAGTAGGTCCTTCTTGGCTATCCACTTTAAATATAGCCGTGTGCACATGTCTATCCCAGAGTCCCTGACTCTCCCTGCTCCCCCCGGCCCCACCCCAGCAACCATGAGTTCTCCCTCTAAGGTATGGGAGGTGGAGAGCCGTTTCTTTCATGTGTCATCTGAAGATAATTCCACAAAATCAATCATTTAAAATTACTACGCATCTCATAGGTAGATTTCACTTAAAATAGCCTTTCTTATCAAGATTTTAAAATTGATTTTATTCAGGATTTTTTCTTATCCTTTGCAAGAAGATCCTTGAACAGTCAGAATCTGTTTTTGATCCATTGTCCACCATTATGTTAATTGTAATCATTTTCCTTCCTTTGAAACTTAGATTTTCTTGTTATTTCCATGTGGCATGTTGTATTTTTCTTTCTCCCTAGATCTCTCTTTGTAAGGAGCTGATTAATCTTGCCTTGAAAGGACTGTCCTATTATCACACTTACGACAGATTCTTCTTGGCTTTCAACGTCGTTCTTGGTTTTGTGGGATGGACATCATACGCCTCTTTGCTGATCATCAAGTCTCACTGCAACCTGACAAGAGGTGTCACTAGAAGAGTCAAGGTATGTTCAGAAAGCACGGGGAAGATTCAGGTGATGTGGTAAGATCACAAGGACCGAGGAAAGAAATCGAATCTTATCAACTGTAACGAGTCCACCTCATGTACATGTGCTAAGCTGACACTCTCATCTGCTTTTGTTTATTGTGTCTTTTTTTTCTATTTCATTAGTTGGGAAAAGAGCTCTATCAGTCATCGTAGCCCTGTCGCTTAAGAGGGCTATAAAAATAGCTGTGGAATTTACATTCACCTATTAACCTTGTTGACTTTCTGTTTATTGCTATAATTATTTAGCATGTTATAAGGATTCCATCTCTTTCTACGGTACAGGTAATCAGAAAACAGTTTCAAAGCAATATATTTAACTTCATCTGGTATTAAGTTTAGGAGCTGGAAAGAAGTAAAATCACTTACTGAAAATGTTCCTTTTAAAACAATATACATTTTTCTGAAACTATCCTTCCCTTTTTCATCTTTCTAAAATTCTTAAATACAAATTTCTGAAACTTCCTATATATCCTGATTTTAAGAATTAGTCCATGGTGTACTGTACTTTCAACAGCAAGATAAACCCTCTGTTCTTTAATAATACTTTATACAACTGAGAAAATATAACTGTACATATATAGTTTTACTATATTAAAGCACTTGACTCTTTTAAAGTCTTTTACTGTCATTTACCAGGGCTAATATGCCACTTCCATTTCCTTTACTTCATGCTCTAAAGATTATTACCTTGTCCAAATCCCCTAAAAAGTAGTATCTCTGGATGGTGTATTATTAATAATAATGATCTGCACACATTTCCAGCAGTAACTTTTTTCAACTTTATATTTTATTTTCTATAATGGAAGGAAGAACAGTGGTGTTTATTCCATTTTTATAATGTTTTAATGCATCTTAAATAACTTACCCCAAGCAATTTCCATTATTTGAATGTATGTGAAATTGACTAGAATAAAAATAATTTCTTACACAGCAGGAAAAGAGTCAAAAACAAAGATATTTTAGTGATGGATATATCTAGGCATTCAGCTGAGTCTTTGAAATTTATTTTGCCACTTTAAACTCGTAAAAATGCTGGAAGCAGGCATTATAATTTCTCTGTACACAAGAGGAGACTGAAATTGTTGTTTAAGTAACTTGCACAAGGCTATTCAGCCAGGATGTGGAGGAAGCAAGGTTTGAGTGCAGTGTAGTAATGCCGAGTGCTTTTGCTCAGCACTTGAAACTGTCATAGCATTGTTCATTGCCTATACTCCAATATAAAGTAAAAAGTGTAAAAAAAAGAAAATGCTGACCGTTACAGGTGAGCTCATTAAAAGTACTTTGATTGTGAAAACATTCTGATTCTTTTTGAGTTAGAGTTTATGATCTCATGAAGTGACAGCATCTAAACAGCTTGGGAGGAAGAATAGATAGCCAGAAGTCCATAGCGCTAACAAAAGAGAGGCGTGGAGAGCATTTCGGGGAAAGGGGACTGCAACTGTAGAGCGTGGTGCTTGCAGCTGGGGTGCAGCGAGGCTTCCCAGACCCAGGCTCAGCAGCACGCCCAACCCCCTGGCTCCTTGGCGGGGCCGCAGGTCACCCGCATGGCTAGACCACAGAGGGCTGGCGGACGCGAGTGACGAGCTCATGGTGGACACTGCCCTCCACCGCCAGCTGAGGAAGCAGAGTTGAGACAAGCTAGATGGTTTAGCCAGGTCGACAGCAGGTAGAACAGCAGCGCTGGAGTGAAGGTTAGGACTGACTGTGGCGATGCCGGGAGAGACTGAGGGCAGGAGGAGACGTGGGCACAGAGGAGGAGGAGGTTGGAGGCATCACTGGCTCAGTGCACATGAGCTTGAGCAAACTCTGGGAGATGGTGAAGGACCAGAAAGCCTGCTGTGCTTCAGTCCATGGAGTCACGAAGAGTCCGACACAACTTAGTGACAGAGCACAGCCAGAGTTTGTCCCTTCTACGTGACAGCGTCCCCCAGATTATATCACTCGTTTCTAATTTATCACTGTCAGAGACACGTCTGCAGTGAGCATTCTCTTTAGAGGTAATTTGCCGCAGCTCCTCCTGACTGAACTTTGCATTTAACTTAGCTGCTCTCCTCTGCTGTTGCTGGTTCAGATGACTTCTGCTTTAGAAATGAATACCCTTGTTTTGCCGCATATTTTCCTGTTCTCTCCTTACTTAGGAGAATCTTAAAAAGGTTAACCCCTAAACCAAGTCCCACGATTCCGTCTCTGGCTGGGTGGTTTACACTCCCCGTGGGTCAGCTTGGCGTAGACTGTGTGCCTTAGTACCTGTTGGATGGAGGAGTGACCGCAGAGCACACCGCGAGGCTCATGATCATCGGGTGTTGTGGCGGGTCTGAGCAGGCAGGGAGTTCATTCATGATGAGGTAGAAAGTGTCCCCCATTCCTGTTATTTAAAGTCCTTTCCATTTTTACTTTAGCTGAGCTGGATTCTTTTTGTGTCAGGTTTGGGTAATTACATGATGTTGTACGGACTCTAGAAAATCCCTCGGGTGTCTTTTGAAGTACTTGTTTAAATTTGTTTTCTTACGGTTTGACTCTTCTCAGAGTGATGGGAAGCCACTCTCACTCCCTACAGCGACTGCCTGCCTCGGCCCCTTCGACTTCAGAGGCCCCGCTGTCCACCTCTAGAGTTTGACTCTTCTCCAGCCCCCTTGCTAGGGGACCCCCATTCTGTCTACCCTGTCTCTATTCCAGTGGTCGTCACTGACAGGTTTCTGCAGTGCCTTCTGGGACTAGAGCAGAGAAGTAGAAGAGGAGAGAAGGAAAATGAAAGGTGATGATAGGAGCCATTGTTTCCTCAGCAGTAGTGACACTCTGGGCATTTTGTGAAGCCCTTTTCATAGTCTCAGTTAAGCATGACGAGCCTTGATAAATAGATATGGATATTCTTATTCCCATTTTATAGATGGGGTCATAATGAAGTCTCAGAATCTAAGTTTTATCTTTTTGTTCATGGTCATACAGTAAGTCAGCAAAAGAACCAGGATTTGAATTCTGATCTACGTATATCCAAACTCTTAGTCACGGTGCAGTGTTTCACCTTCCTTTTTCCAGCCCTGCCCTAGTTCATCTTTGCTTCCTTACTTCCTTTCTGGTCGTATTTTAGACTAGAAGGGAAGAATTATAAAGGGGGGAAGAACTCTTGCTTTTCCTCCCTAACCTCCCCTGCTCCAGAAGGTAATCCTTAATTCTCACCTTATTTAGCTTGGGCAGCACAGCAAAGGAAAATGGAAAGAGAAGACAAGGCATGGAGGCAGGAGAGCCCCCATGTGACCCCTGCAGTCCTGGTGCTTCCTCCTAATTTTTCCTTTTAAACCAAGTCCCACGATTCCGTCTCTGGCTGGGTGGTTTACACTCCCGTGGGTCAGCTTGGCGAGACTGTGTGCCTTAGTACCTGTTGGATGGAGGAGTGACCAGAGCACACCGCGAGGCTCATGATCATCGGGTGTTGTGGCGGGTCTGAGCAGGCAGGGAGTTCATTCATGATGAGGTAGAAAGTGTCCCCCATTCCTGTTATTTAAAGTCCTTTCCATTTTTACTTTAGCTGAGCTGGATTCTTTTTGTGTCAGGTTTGGGTAATTACATGATGTTGTACGGACTCTAGAAAATCCCTCGGGTGTCTTTTGAAGTACTTGTTTAAATTTGTTTTCTTACGGTTTGACTCTTCTCAGAGTGATGGGAAGCCACTCTCACTCCCTACAGCGACTGCCTGCCTCGGCCCCTTCGACTTCAGAGGCCCCGCTGTCCACCTCTAGAGTTTGGCTCTTCTCCAGCCCCCTTGCTAGGGGACCCCCATTCTGTCTACCCTGTCTCTATTCCAGTGGTCGTCACTGACAGGTTTCTGCAGTGCCTTCTGGGACTAGAGCAGAGAAGTAGAAGAGGAGAGAAGGAAAATGAAAGGTGATGATAGGAGCCATTGTTTCCTCAGCAGTAGTGACACTCTGGGCATTTTGTGAAGCCCTTTTCATAGTCTCAGTTAAGCATGACGAGCCTTGATAAATAGATATGGATATTCTTATTCCCATTTTATAGATGGGGTCATAATGAAGTCTCAGAATCTAAGTTTTATCTTTTTTTGTTCATGGTCATACAGTAAGTCAGCAAAAGAACCAGGATTTGAATTCTGATCTACGTATATCCAAACTCTTAGTCACGGTGCAGTGTTTCACCTTCCTTTTTCCAGCCCTGCCCTAGTTCATCTTTGCTTCCTTACTTCCTTTCTGGTCGTATTTTAGACTAGAAGGGAAGAATTATAAAGGGGGGAAGAACTCTTGCTTTTCCTCCCTAACCTCCCCTGCTCCAGAAGGTAATCCTTAATTCTCACCTTATTTAGCTTGGGCAGCACAGCAAAGGAAAATGGAAAGAGAAGACAAGGCATGGAGGCAGGAGAGCCCCCATGTGACCCCTGCAGTCCTGGTGCTTCCTCCTCTGCTATCACAGCTTTCCATCAGGGCGTTCTTGTCCTAAGTATTGGCATTTCTGTCCCTGACTCCTGCATCATTGCCCCTGGCCCAGAGCACCCACAGCCTGCCCAGCCCAGGCGGCCTCCCTTCTTGCTGGGTGGGTGGCGGGGAGGGGAGACAGGCCTGAGCGCACCTTCTGTGGTTGGGTGAGGGAGTGCTGCATGGGCGGCACGCCACGTTGAAGCTGCAATAGATAGAAGCGTTGTTCCACGTGAAGACTGAGTCCCACACTTTATTGTAGATGAAATGGACTTCTGTGGGCTCGCCAGTGAGCTCAGTCAAGATTTATAAAATTGTTATTAAGGAGAACTGTGCTCAGAGTTCCAAACTAGTTGTTTGCAAACAAACTCTTTCGCCACATAGTCATTTTAAGTTGAGAATTGCCTAATTGCAACCGTCTCAGGCTATCTGCTTTTCTCTAATGACAGGTTTTTTTTTTAATGCAGTTCTTAGATTAATCATCTAGTTGTAGAATCATTGAAAGAAAGTAATATATTTCCTTTACTTCATAAAATACCTTTTAAGAATCTCTCTGTTAGCATGAGTTGGGAGTGTTTTCAGTGTTTTGTTTGACTTACAGGACCCAAGCCGTCTCCTGCCATGGACTTTTCTATCTATTGGTGTTTCTGTATTATTTTTCCTGATGATTCAAGCCTGTCCCTGGACTTACTACATATACTGTTTATTGCCATTGCCAATATGGTATGCAGTTTTAAGAGAGTAAGTAATACATTTTGTGGTCTTGTTGTTTACTTCACTAACAGTTAAATCTATATGTAAAATGTGTTAGATTTCTGTAGCATAAGTCATGAAAGATACTTATAATACCCTGAAATCTCCAAGTTCTCTCATTTCATTTATAACGTCATAAATGTTGCATATAAACATTCTCTCTCTCTCTCTCTCTCTCTCTCTTTTTTTTTGTTTTTTTGGCTGCCCTGCGTGGCTTGAAGCTTAGCTTCCCAACTGGGGACTGAACCCAGGCCCTCAGCAGTGAAAACATGGAGTCCTAACCACTGGGCAACCGGGGAATGACCTGAACATCCTTTTTAGTTTACTTTTCCCTTTTGACTTCATCATTATTGTCCTGAGACAGCCTTGGCCTCAGTTCCCTTCTTTGTATATCTTTTATAAGAAGAATCTGGAGTAAAAAGGAAATAATATGGGTTGTACTTTGTCAGGCTGCTGCTGCTTAGTCACTTCAGTCATGTCCAACTCCGTGTGAGCCTCTGGACTGCAGCCTGCCAGGCTCCTCTGTCCACGGAATTCTCCAGTAAAGAATACTAGAGTGGGGTGCCATGCCCTCCTCCAGGGAGTTATCCCAACCCAGGGATGGAACCCGAGTCTCCTGCATTGCAGACAGATTCCTCACCACTGAGCCATCAGGAAAGCCCCGTACATGTATATTGGAGACCCCATGGACTGTAGCTCACCAGGCTTCTCCATCCATGAGATTTTCCAGGCGAGAATACTGAAGTGGTTTGCCATTTCCTTCTCTACTATGTCAAGAGTTTCTTATATTTTGAACTGGTCACATCATCCCAGTTTCCAGAGGTTGTTTATCTTTCACAAAGCAGTTTGCATGCTTTTGTTCCATAAATTTTTGCCGCTCCTTTCCCAGCTGTCATGTAAGCCTAGATGAATGAAAGTTTGTAATTAAATCAGATCTAGTAATGTGTACTTACAAGGGTTATGGGAGATTCTTCACATCTTCTGCAGTTCTGCCTTTAAGTCATTCCTCATAAGTTGAGCTTGAAATGGATTCTTATCATTGTAGAAGACATCCGAGGTGGCACTTTCATGTGGGTTTCAGGCACTTTAAAACAAAATCACTGAAAGTTAGGCCTGGATCATGTTCACATGCAGTGAGGGTCATGTTGCAGATTGTGTTGATTCCTGTATTTGTACCAGTAGTCTAGAATTTAAACTTAGTTTGGGGCGTCCTTAGAGCAAACCAGAGACCCCAAAAGCAGACCAGAATAAGAGCATCACCAGGGTTGACGAGCATGTTTACAATGACACAATGTGTGTTGTTTTTTTTTTTAAAGATTTATTTTTATTTATTTATGGGGGGGTGGGGAGGGAGGGGAGCTGGCGGGCCCCTTCTATTGGTCTTTCATTTGTCTATTTTCATCCATCTTTGTTCTTTGGCTCTTGTGGGCCTCCCATCGCGGTGGCCTCTGTTGTCGTAGAGCGCCGGCTCTGGGCGCATGCGCCCCAGAGCTCCGGCTCGGTAACTGGACACATCGGTCCAGCTGCTCCGCAGCACGTGGGATCTTCCCAGGCCAGGGGTCGAACCGGCACCCCTTGCACTGCAAGGCGGTGTCCTTAGCCACTGGACCACCAGGGAAGCCCACAATGTGTGTTTTTATTCTGATTTCTTTTAGCTCCACCTTTGACCACTTCCTCTTAATATCAAAAATAAAAATTAATATTAAAATATTTTAAATATTGACATTTTTGAATACAAAGCAGAAAGCCACTGGCAAAAGATGAGACTGTTACTTTTCCATGTGAAAGGAATAGCACTGCTGGATATATATATTTAAATCAGATTTTTTTTCTAATGTCATTTGCTCTGGTTTAAAAATTTTTAGAATGACTGGTTTTGTCTAAAATTCCCTCCTAAGTTATTAAATGTTCTATTTATGAAGAATACACATATATATGTTTAAATTTTAAGGGATGGTTGGATTTTGAAGATATGTTGTGTTCTATATCTTTTTAAGAGATAAAATAAAACATAAAAATTCACTTTTCTTTAGAAAAATCTGAATTAATTTTATAGAATCATCACTGCTGAGAACAAAGGAACATTCACCTCTTCTGCAGTTCTGCCTTTAAGTCATTCCTCATAAGTTGAGCTTGAAATGGATTCTTATCATTGTAGAAGACATCCGAGGTGGCACTTTCATGTGGGTTTCAGGCACTTTAAAACAAAATCACTGAAAGTTAGGCCTGGATCATGTTCACATGCAGTGAGGGTCATGTTGCAGATTGTGTTGATTCCTGTATTTGTACCAGTAGTCTAGAATTTAAACTTAGTTTGGGGCGTCCTTAGAGCAAACCAGAGACCCCAAAAGCAGACCAGAATAAGAGCATCACCAGGGTTGACGAGCATGTTTACAATGACACAATGTGTGTTGTTTTTTTTTTTAAAGATTTATTTTTATTTATTTAGGGGGGGGGGGGGGGGGGGGGGAGCTGGCGGGCCCCTTCTATTGGTCTTTCATTTGTCTATTTTCATCCATCTTTGTTCTTTGGCTCTTGTGGGCCTCCCATCGCGGTGGCCTCTGTTGTCGTAGAGCGCCGGCTCTGGGCGCATGCGCCCCAGAGCTCCGGCTCGGTAACTGGACACATCGGTCCAGCTGCTCCGCAGCACGTGGGATCTTCCCAGGCCAGGGGTCGAACCGGCACCCCTTGCACTGCAAGGCGGTGTCCTTAGCCACTGGACCACCAGGGAAGCCCACAATGTGTGTTTTTATTCTGATTTCTTTTAGCTCCACCTTTGACCACTTCCTCTTAATATCAAAAATAAAAATTAATATTAAAATATTTTAAATATTGACATTTTTGAATACAAAGCAGAAAGCCACTGGCAAAAGATGAGACTGTTACTTTTCCATGTGAAAGGAATAGCACTGCTGGATATATATATTTAAATCAGATTTTTTTTCTAATGTCATTTGCTCTGGTTTAAAAATTTTTAGAATGACTGGTTTTGTCTAAAATTCCCTCCTAAGTTATTAAATGTTCTATTTATGAAGAATACACATATATATGTTTAAATTTTAAGGGATGGTTGGATTTTGAAGATATGTTGTGTTCTATATCTTTTTAAGAGATAAAATAAAACATAAAAATTCACTTTTCTTTTAGAAAAAATCTGAATTAATTTTATAGAATCATCACTGCTGAGAACAAAAGGAACATTCTCCTTTTGACTAGTGTTAGCTTTTCTTTCCTACATGGCACCTTAATTGTTTTGATGACAATATGTAACCATTGTTCTTAATTAGAAAAAGGTTATAAACCAAATGATGCTGACCTTTTATAACTGTCTACTATAATGCACTACAAATGCTAAAAAGTTTTTTTCTAGTGATGAAATATAAATAGTACTCGAGTATGTAATACATTTTTAATGGTTGTGAATTCACATTTAATTATAATTAGTGTACAGTTAGTGACATCTTAAATTGAGTTTGGAAAAGGTTATTTTGCCCAATGAAAAAGTGTGATTAAGATTTTCTCTACCTAGATTAGGTTGAAGACAGTTGAGATTTCAGTATAAAGTTAACTTTAGTGAATTTAAAAAATGCTGTGAGTTTTTATTCATTTGGATTCATTGTGTTTTATTTCTGATGTGTCTGTAATTGTATGTGCCTGCGTTTAAACTCAGGTCAAACAAGACTCATTTGCTATCATTAATGTGTATCAAAAACCAAATTATTGTAATCACTACCAGCTTAATTCAGAAGTTGCAGTTTTCCTAATATACTTACAGGTTTCAAAGAAAGATTTAGGTACATAAAGCCATTGAAACAAATCTGTTAGAAATTATCATTTTTGAAAGATCTATGAATTGAAAATTCTTTGGTTTCTGTGTACAAAAATTTTAGTTTTTACTATATGAGAGCCAATGCTTTTTGCCCTCAATAGAGTTATAAATAATTTTTATAAATAATCTTGTTAAACAGATTTCCAGTTATTCAAGGTTTTGTCGCCTTACTGTTGACCTTTCCTCCAAGACGCTTCATTGGATACCTCTTACTCTTTATCCTGGGAGTTGAAGTATTAGTAAGTAATTTACCACTTAAACTTTTTCAGGTCTCTTTCATACACTTGTAACTCATTTGCAATGAACTCCTTTTCCCTTTTTTCTTTGGATTTCATTAATAGGTGCTCAGTTTTTTCTACCGCTGTATGCTTACTGCTGGACTCATTGTGTTTGCCGCTTGGCCGTTTGTCACCCCACTGTGGACTCAAGCAAAGGTATAAGCACTCACTTGGACACTGGGCTGATCCGTAGCTGTGTTTGATATGTGTTTAACTCAAGGAATTGTTTGTGTTTTAAGAAAAGGTTAGAATGTGTCCTTACATAAAGTGCCTGGTCCTTCAGAGGACTGAGGTCAACTTTAAGTTGTTAGTGATTTGTGTAGACTCATCAGAGTGAACTCATCTTATGGTGACTGACAGACTCAAGAAGCACAGCTGACACATGGCTCTCTGAAACACTTCTAGATTCCTTTAGCCTCAGATACCTAAATGCCACAGAGAAACTGCCTGGGGCAGAGTGGCATGCAGGGCCACATTCTGGGCTCAAGTGAGAGGAGTCACCTCCTTCCTAGCCCAGGGCCACCTCGGGTTTTCTCTGGAGAAGTATTTATTCGTGACAGACTATTTTATAATATGATTACTCCTGATTTTCTTTTTATTTCTTTTTCTTTGGTTTGTTTTTGTGTGTACATTTGACAGAACTTTAGTTTTATACATTGTATGTGCCTGCGTTTAAACTCAGGTCAAACAAGACTCATTTGCTATCATTAATGTGTATCAAAAACCAAATTATTGTAATCACTACCAGCTTAATTCAGAAGTTGCAGTTTTCCTAATATACTTACAGGTTTCAAAGAAAGATTTAGGTACATAAAGCCATTGAAACAAATCTGTTAGAAATTATCATTTTTGAAAGATCTATGAATTGAAAATTCTTTGGTTTCTGTGTACAAAAATTTTAGTTTTTACTATATGAGAGCCAATGCTTTTTGCCCTCAATAGAGTTATAAATAATTTTTATAAATAATCTTGTTAAACAGATTTCCAGTTATTCAAGGTTTTGTCGCCTTACTGTTGACCTTTCCTCCAAGACGCTTCATTGGATACCTCTTACTCTTTATCCTGGGAGTTGAAGTATTAGTAAGTAATTTACCACTTAAACTTTTTCAGGTCTCTTTCATACACTTGTAACTCATTTGCAATGAACTCCTTTTCCCTTTTTTCTTTGGATTTCATTAATAGGTGCTCAGTTTTTTCTACCGCTGTATGCTTACTGCTGGACTCATTGTGTTTGCCGCTTGGCCGTTTGTCACCCCACTGTGGACTCAAGCAAAGGTATAAGCACTCACTTGGACACTGGGCTGATCCGTAGCTGTGTTTGATATGTGTTTAACTCAAGGAATTGTTTGTGTTTTAAGAAAAGGTTAGAATGTGTCCTTACATAAAGTGCCTGGTCCTTCAGAGGACTGAGGTCAACTTTAAGCTGTTAGTGATTTGTGTAGACTCATCAGAGTGAACTCATCTTATGGTGACTGACAGACTCAAGAAGCACAGCTGACACATGGCTCTCTGAAACACTTCTAGATTCCTTTAGCCTCAGATACCTAAATGCCACAGAGAAACTGCCTGGGGCAGAGTGGCATGCAGGGCCACATTCTGGGCTCAAGTGAGAGGAGTCACCTCCTTCCTAGCCCAGGGCCACCTCGGGTTTTCTCTGGAGAAGTATTTATTCGTGACAGACTATTTTATAATATGATTACTCCTGATTTTCTTTTTATTTCTTTTCTCTTTTGGTTTGTTTTTTTGTGTGTACATTTGACAGAACTTTAGTTTTTATACATTACGTGTATCACTGAAGACAGATTAGAATATACAAATAAGCAAAGACTTAGGAAGAAAAAAAACATCCGCCATCCCATCACCCAGACATTACACACTGTTAACCCTTCTAGACGTTTTCCTATGCATTCATTCTTATAAGAGGAAGAAAGGAATCCTATGCTTTATTTTATAACTTCTTTTTTTAACTGAATCACTATTGTAATTACTCCTGATTTTCTGCCTTTAACCAGGTAGGTAACTACAGTGTGCTTCTACAAAAAATATTCTCATGCTTCCACTTTGATGGTTTTTCGTGGAGGCAGTAGAAATATAGAAATTTCTTCTTCCTACTCTATGAGAAACTACAAGATTTTCCAGCTAATGGGATTATTGTTCATTTTTTTGTCTTAATCTAACTACAGAAGGAGTTTTACTTTTATCCCTCTTGGGCTCAATCATTTGATTGTAATAGTAGACCAGCTTTTTTGAAGGTGTCATCAGTGTATGATAGAATATAAATTGAATGAGGCTTCGCAGATGGCTCAGTGGTAAGGCATCTGCCTGCCAGTGCATGGGTTGTGGATTCGGTCCATGGGTCAGGAAGATCTCCTGGAGGAAGAAATGGCAACCCACTCTGGTATTCTTGCCTGGAGAATCCCATGGACAGAGAAGCCTGGCGGGCTACTATTCAGGGGGTTGCAAAGAGTCTGACACAACTGAGTGACAGCATGCACGCAAAATTGAATGAAGTGTTTGCTTTGAAAGAGCAGACCCAAGTTTAAATTCTGGCTGTTTCATTTACTAGTCACAGATCTGGTGCTACTTACCCTTTGATGTCTCTGAGCACAGTGTCCTCATCTGAAATACTGTGACTAATATAGCCAGCCTCAAGGAACCTCTTGAGATCATGTGAGAATTAAAGGAGCTAATGCCTATCTCATTCTTTTTTTTAAATTATTGCTTTATTTATCTTAATTTGGCTGCAATGGGTCTTAGTTGTGGCCTGTGGGATCTAGTCCCCTCACCAGGGATCAAACCCAGGCCCCCTGCATTAGAAGCACAGAGTCTTAACCACTGGACCACCAGGGAAGTCCCTGCCTATCTCATTCTTAATGTAGTACCTACAACATAACAGGTCCTACACCAATAGAAACTGTATTACTTTTCAGAGTAAACAAATATAAGGTTTTGAATTTTCCCTTTTAGTTTCACAGCCATGTAGTCTGTGAAACAATGAAGACAGCTTTTTGTACCATAATGTCTAAAGATAACTTTTTCTTTATTTTAGAGCACCTCACTGAGTTGGATTTTCTTCTGTTTGCTACTGGCCGTGTTCCCGCTTATGCCTGTTTTAGGACGAAAGCCAGATATCTTCCTAGTGTACGGACACTATTTTAACTTACTCTCTTTTGAACACAATTGTTTTTCTCAGCTGACATTGTGAAATACGAACCAAATCTTGGCCATGGGTTTGAAATTACGTGGACAAACTAGAAGTTTTGGCCCAGGCTCTGAGAAGCATTAAAACTCCCTAAAGATGCTTTGCCAGTGATAACTTAAATCACCAACAATTTTAAAAAATATCTAGAAGGTTTTGGAAGTTTTGTATATTGGTGAAATCAGGAAAAGGTTTGTCATGAAAAAATGTTCTGTTGACAAAATTAACAGGTTTAAAAGCCTTTGATGACTGATATGATCTCTCTCTTTATCTTTGAGCACATCCACATTTTAAGTGTCCTAGAAAATGAAATTGTCTTCTGTTCTATAATCTGAACTTAAAGATCTCCATGGAGGCCGGGGAAACTATGTACCTTGACAGCTTTCTCTTGTTTAATCAGTGAACTGCTGACAGCATGCAAAATTGAATGAAGTGTTTGCTTTGAAAGAGCAGACCCAAGTTTAAATTCTGGCTGTTTCATTTACTAGTCACAGATCTGGTGCTACTTACCCTTTGATGTCTCTGAGCACAGTGTCCTCATCTGAAATACTGTGACTAATATAGCCAGTCTCAAGGAACCTCTTGAGATCATGTGAGAATTAAAGGAGCTAATGCCTATCTCATTCTTTTTTTTAAATTATTGCTTTATTTATCTTAATTTGGCTGCAATGGGTCTTAGTTGTGGCCTGTGGGATCTAGTCCCCTCACCAGGGATCAAACCCAGGCCCCCTGCATTAGAAGCACAGAGTCTTAACCACTGGACCACCAGGGAAGTCCCTGCCTATCTCATTCTTAATGTAGTACCTACAACATAACAGGTCCTACACCAATAGAAACTGTATTACTTTTCAGAGTAAACAAATATAAGGTTTTGAATTTTCCCTTTTAGTTTCACAGCCATGTAGTCTGTGAAACAATGAAGACAGCTTTTTGTACCATAATGTCTAAAGATAACTTTTTCTTTATTTTAGAGCACCTCACTGAGTTGGATTTTCTTCTGTTTGCTACTGGCCGTTTTCCCCGCTTATGCCTGTTTTAGGACGAAAGCCAGATATCTTCCTAGTGTACGGACACTATTTTAACTTACTCTCTTTTGAACACAATTGTTTTTCTCAGCTGACATTGTGAAATACGAACCAAATCTTGGCCATGGGTTTGAAATTACGTGGACAAACTAGAAGTTTTGGCCCAGGCTCTGAGAAGCATTAAAACTCCCTAAAGATGCTTTGCCAGTGATAACTTAAATCACCAACAATTTTAAAAAATATCTAGAAGGTTTTGGAAGTTTTGTATATTGGTGAAATCAGGAAAAGGTTTGTCATGAAAAAATGTTCTGTTGACAAAATTAACAGGTTTAAAAGCCTTTGATGACTGATATGATCTCTCTCTTTATCTTTGAGCACATCCACATTTTAAGTGTCCTAGAAAAATGAAATTGTCTTCTGTTCTATAATCTGAACTTAAAGATCTCCATGGAGGCCGGGGGGAAACTATGTACCTTGACAGCTTTCTCTTGTTTAATCAGTGAAACTGCTAGAAAATTCTATATACCTTATAGAAATTCTATATGACTTATAGAATGTACATGTATTCTCCTTGCTGCTGCTGCTATGTTTATTTCTCCTCAGCATATCCCAAATAAATCTATAAAATAATTGTTGCCTATGTTTTAAATTTTAAGTTATTATCATGTAATCTACTAGCTATATGTGTGCTTGGCAAGCTAAATGAACATTATTTCATTTAACCTTGCCTCTCTTATTTTCTGATCATGTAATCATCTTCGTTACTTTCTTTTGAACTCTGTGTAAGCAAATTTTTGAGCTGTCTAACCTAATCTTTAATAGATGAGGATTTTTAACTTGAAGATGCAACAATATTTTTTTAGGTGTATGTTAGTTTTAACGTATGTGTTCTAAGTT
This sequence comes from Tragulus kanchil, assembly GCA_022376925.1. Lineage (NCBI taxonomy): Eukaryota > Metazoa > Chordata > Mammalia > Artiodactyla > Tragulidae > Tragulus > Tragulus kanchil. The sequence goes on along the minus strand of JAIOJX010000003.1, from coordinate 155,872,562 downwards.
AACACATTTTATCTCATTTCTGTGAGAACAACAGTTAAAGAATCGATCAAATTATTCTGTGAAATTAATTTATTTGCAGAGCTCAAAACTGTTAATTGAATCCTAGGACTGTTTTGTCCAAGCCTTGCTTTGCTAGTTACTAAGTGAAAGCATTTCGCAACTGTTGTAGCCTGTGTGCAGTGTGTGCTGGGATGAATTCACACAGTTTGTTTTTTGTGTCCAGTTGCTCTGTGAGCTCTTCCCTTGCAAATCCCCTTACCCTCCTTTCATCAGTCTCTCCCTGTCTGTCTTGTTCAAGCACTATTGACAGTTGACAGGATTTACACTAAGAGGAAAAGAAATTACATACGTTGTGTCCATAGAAGTTTGCCACTTACCTGTTCTATTGTGAATTTTGTTTTAAAACAGAGTGCGCAGGTTTGCTGCTTCTCTACTATCCCTGTTTGTTGTATATTGGTGAAATCAGGAAAAGGTTTGTCATGAAAAAATGTTCTGTTGACAAAATTAACAGGTTTAAAAGCCTTTGATGACTGATATGATCTCTCTCTTTATCTTTGAGCACATCCACATTTTAAGTGTCCTAGAAAAATGAAATTGTCTTCTGTTCTATAATCTGAACTTAAAGATCTCCATGGAGGCCGGGGGGAAACTATGTACCTTGACAGCTTTCTCTTGTTTAATCAGTGAAACTGCTAGAAAATTCTATATACCTTATAGAAATTCTATATGACTTATAGAATGTACATGTATTCTCCTTGCTGCTGCTGCTATGTTTATTTCTCCTCAGCATATCCCAAATAAATCTATAAAATAATTGTTGCCTATGTTTTAAATTTTAAGTCATTATCATGTAATCTACTAGCTATATGTGTGCTTGGCAAGCTAAATGAACATTATTTCATTTAACCTCACCTCTCTTATTTTCTGATCATGTAATCATCTTCGTTACTTTCTTTTGAACTCTGTGTAAGCAAATTTTTGAGCTGTCTAACCTAATCTTTAATAGGTGAGGATTTTTAACTTGAAGATGCAACAATATTTTTTTAGGTGTATGTTAGTTTTAACGTATGTGTTCTAAGTTAACACATTTTATCTCATTTCTGTGAGAACAACAGTTAAAGAATCGATCAAATTATTCTGTGAAATTAATTTATTTGCAGAGCTCAAAACTGTTAATTGAATCCTAGGACTGTTTTGTCCAAGCCTTGCTTTGCTAGTTACTAAGTGAAAGCATTTCGCAACTGTTGTAGCCTGTGTGCAGTGTGTGCTGGGATGAATTCACACAGTTTGTTTTTTGTGTCCAGTTGCTCTGTGAGCTCTTCCCTTGCAAATCCCCTTACCCTCCTTTCATCAGTCTCTCCCTGTCTGTCTTGTTCAAGCACTATTGACAGTTGACAGGATTTACACTAAGAGGAAAAGAAATTACATACGTTGTGTCCATAGAAGTTTGCCACTTACCTGTTCTATTGTGAATTTTGTTTTAAAACAGAGTGTGCGCAGGTTTGCTGCTTCTTCTACTATCCCTGTTTGTTGTAACATCTGTCGTAAGAAGAAAAGATAGTTTTCTAAATGAAGAGCTGGCGTTGCATCTATTACAGGTGGGTTACAGATTTTCAACAGTCGATTGTATAAACAATATGCTGAACGTACCTTACGGTTATGTTTAATTATTTCGTTCTTAAGATGCCATCACGTTTTTATTACTGAGAAAAAAAACTGAGAAGAGAGTTTTCTGTTTAAGATGTGACGTGGGGGGACTTCTCTGGTGGTCCAGTGGCTAAGACTCCAGGCTCCGATGCAGGGGGCCTGGGTTCGATCCCTGGTCAGGGAGCTAGATCCCACATACTGCAACCAAGACCCAGCATAAATAAATAAATATTTTAAATAAATAAATAAATAAAAATAAATAATTTTTTTTTTAAAAGATGTGACATGGAAATATATTCTCTTAAATAGTGAGAAGGTCAACAGGAGGCCTCCACTCCCAACTCCAAATGCCTGGAGAGCATGTTAAGGAGGTGTAAGAGGTGTTGACCAGAAAGTTGAACTGAACAGGGCTGCTTCTGCTTTGAAATTCTGTTGTCCTCTTTGGAGTCAGGAAGAAAATAAGATCTCTGAAGTGAAATCAGCGCTGAGTATGTTTATGTGAAGATTAGCCAGTTGAAGATTTCAGATGACATGCTAGGAGAAAATAAACTTCACCTTGGTTGGTGGGTTTGGAGTGGTGAAAAGAGCTTTGAACTTGACATTTCAAAACTGAGTAAATCCCCAGGGGTTACACTTTGTATTAAATGTGTGATTTTCAGTAATAGAACTTCAGTCTGTTTCTTTTTATTTATTTATTTTTAATTGAAGGATGATTGCTTTACAGTTTGTTTTTTGCGTCCAGTTGCTCTGTGAGCTCTTCCCTTGCAAATCCCCTTACCCTCCTTTCATCAGTCTCTCCCTGTCTGTCTTGTTCAAGCACTATTGACAGTTGACAGGATTTACACTAAGAGGAAAAGAAATTACATACGTTGTGTCCATAGAAGTTTGCCACTTACCTGTTCTATTGTGAATTTTGTTTTAAAACAGAGTGTGCGCAGGTTTGCTGCTTCTTCTACTATCCCTGTTTGTTGTAACATCTGTCGTAAGAAGAAAAGATAGTTTTCTAAATGAAGAGCTGGCGTTGCATCTATTACAGGTGGGTTACAGATTTTCAACAGTCGATTGTATAAACAATATGCTGAACGTACCTTACGGTTATGTTTAATTATTTCGTTCTTAAGATGCCATCACGTTTTTATTACTGAGAAAAAAAACTGAGAAGAGAGTTTTCTGTTTAAGATGTGACGTGGGGGGACTTCTCTGGTGGTCCAGTGGCTAAGACTCCAGGCTCCGATGCAGGGGGCCTGGGTTCGATCCCTGGTCAGGGAGCTAGATCCCACATACTGCAACCAAGACCCAGCATAAATAAATAAATATTTTAAATAAATAAATAAATAAAAATAAATAATTTTTTTAAAAGATGTGACATGGAAATATATTCTCTTAAATAGTGAGAAGGTCAACAGGAGGCCTCCACTCCCAACTCCAAATGCCTGGAGAGCATGTTAAGGAGGTGTAAGAGGTGTTGACCAGAAAGTTGAACTGAACAGGGCTGCTTCTGCTTTGAAATTCTGTTGTCCTCTTTGGAGTCAGGAAGAAAATAAGATCTCTGAAGTGAAATCAGCGCTGAGTATGTTTATGTGAAGATTAGCCAGTTGAAGATTTCAGATGACATGCTAGGAGAAAATAAACTTCACCTTGGTTGGTGGGTTTGGAGTGGTGAAAAGAGCTTTGAACTTGACATTTCAAAACTGAGTAAATCCCCAGGGGTTACACTTTGTATTAAATGTGTGATTTTCAGTAATAGAACTTCAGTCTGTTTCTTTTTATTTATTTATTTTTAATTGAAGGATGATTGCTTTACAGTATTGTGTTAGTTTCTACCAAAAATTGAGATGAATCAGTCATAGGTTTACCCATGTCCCCTCCCAGTCTGTTTGTTTTTAATAAGCGGAGACAATATCCAAAAGGGTTGTAAGAGGTTATATATCATCATATTCTATAAAATGATAGCCTTATTGTAGATAAGAGGAGAAGATACTTTTTTTCCTTTTAAACAATAAAAAGTAAACCACGTCTAGAACACTGATTACAAAAGAAAAAAGAAACTTATTTGAATCTTCTCCAAAAATATACTCAGAACAAAGCTGGGATAATAGTAGTTCGAAGAACACTCAGAAATTAAAATACACAACACTTGAAATACGTGAACTCATTCTTGGAGACCAACAGAGAAAGTATGAAAACAGACATTTTTTTTTTTTTAATTTTAATTTTTTTAACACCAAAAGCATTTTGTATTGGGGTATAGCCAATCAACAGTTTTGTGATAGTTTCAGGTGAACAGTTAAGGGGCTGAGCCATACATAGACATGTATGCATTCTCTCCCACACTCCTCTCCCATCCAGGCTAGTACATAACATTGAAAAGAGAAAAAAAAAATTTTTTTAATTCTTTGTTTTAAAGGTTTTACAGAGTTTTGTTGTTCACAGACATGTATGTTCCCAGATCAGTCATATGCATATCCCTGGTCCCCACCCCCCCAGCTCCCCCCATCCCACCCCTCCGGACCATCGCCCCATGCCATTGTGAGCACTCCTATTCCCTTAGCACAATGATAATAGCTATCTTTTCCACACCTGACAGTATAGGTTTCCATGTTACTCCCTCCATGCCTCCTCCTCCCTATTTCTTCCCCACAATGTCCATATGTCTGTGCTCTGTCTGTTTTTCCATGAGTTCACCACGTGTGTTATCAAGACCATCCTACTAGATTCCCTATATGTGTGTTAGTATACTGTATTTGTCTTTCTCTTTTTGACTTACTTCACTTTTTATGATAGGTTCTAGAGCCAGCCACTTCATTAGGACTGAGTCTTCTGCATTTCTTTTAACAGCTGAGTAGTATTCCATTGTATATATGTACCAGAGCTGCTGTATCCATTCATTCGTTGATGGACATCGAGGTTGCTTCCATGTTCTGGCTATTGTATAGAGAGCTGCAGTGAACACTGGGGTACAGGTGCTTCTTTCAGTTTTGATTTCATCCGGATATAAGTCTAATAGTGGGATTGCTGGGTCATAGGGTGCTTCTATTTTTAGTTTTTTAAGGAAACTCCATACTGTCTTCCATAGAGGCTGTATCAATTTACATTCCCACCAGCAATGCAAGAGGGTCCCCTTTTCTCCGCACCCTCTCCAACATTTATTGTCTGCAGATTTTTTGATGATGGCCATTCTTATGGGTGTGAGGTGATATCTCATTGTAGTTTTAATTTGCATTTCTCGAATAATAAGCAAGGTTGAGCATCATTTCATGTGCTTTTGGGCCATCTGTATGTCCTCTTTGGAGAGGCGTCTCTTTAGATCTTTTTCCCATTTTTTGATTGGGTTGTTCGTTTTTCCTGTGCTGAGTTGTCTGAGTTGCTTGTAGATTTTGGAGATTAATTCTTTGTCTGTTATTTCATTTACTATGATTTTCTCCGACTCTGTGGGGTGTCTGTTCAGCTTTTTTGTAATTTCTTTTGCTGTACAAAAAGCTTTTAAGTTTCATGAGGTCCCACATGTTCATTTTTCTTTTTAGTTTCGCTATTTTAGTAGGTGGGTCAGAGAAGATCTTGCTTTGATTGATGTCCTTGAGGGTTTTGCCTATATTCTCCTCTAAGAGTTTGGTGGTTTGTGGTCTTACATTTAGGTCTTTAATCCATTTTGAGTTGATCTTTGTATATGGTGTCAGGGAATGTTCCAACTTCATTTTTTTGCATGTAGCTGTCCAATTTTCCCAGCACCACTTGTTGAAGAGGCTGTCTTTGTCCCATTTTATAGTTTCGCCTCCTTTGTCAAAAATAAGGTACCCATTGGTGCATGGGTTTATTATCTCTGGGTTCTTGATCTTGTTCCATTAGTCTATAGTTCTGTTTTTGTGCCAGTACCATACTGTCTTGATGACTGTTGCTTTGTGGTAGAGTCTGAAGTTAGGAAGGCTGATTCCTGCAGCTCTGTTTTTCTTTCTCAGGATTGCTTTGGCTGTTGGAGTTCTTTTGTGTTTACATATGAACTGTGTTATTCTTTGGTCTGGGGCCCCCTGCTCTGCTGCGCAACGGCCAGTAGCCTCCAATACCTGCCCTTCTCCCGGCTTCCTCCGCTGTGGGTGTAGCTATGGGGCTACATAGGCTCCTCCGCCACAAGTCCCAAAGGCAGGCACAATCCTCCCCGTCTGGCTCGAGCCCAGTCCCTGGTCAGCAATCTGTGGGCGACTTCCCCTTCAGCCAGTCCCCCACTAGGAGTGTTTGAACTCACCCGGTGCCAGGCGGAAAGTCGCCATTTTCGCCCAGTCCATCGCCCGGTCCAGCAGCGCGATTTTCACACTGGGCGCGCCCTCCCGGCTCCAGGTCCCTAGGCAGCCCTCCGCGGGGAACTTACCAGTTGCGTCCCGCCCAGCCCTGCTCCGGTATCCTATCTTCGCAGTGTCTTAATTTCTGCCAGCAATCCGGCCCGGGTTCTTGGAGTTTTCGCGCTGAGCGCTGCCCTCTCTCCCCCGAGGCTCCGCTTAGGCCCCCTTTTAGGGCACTTGCTGGAGCGCTCTCCGTCGTGCATCCGGCGTGGGGGTGAGGATAGAGGCGTAGCTCCGGGAAAGTTCTGGCTGTTCCCTCTTCTTTCGTTTCGCTATTTTAGTAGGTGGGTCAGAGAAGATCTTGCTTTGATTGATGTCCTTGAGGGTTTTGCCTATATTCTCCTCTAAGAGTTTGGTGGTTTGTGGTCTTACATTTAGGTCTTTAATCCATTTTGAGTTGATCTTTGTATATGGTGTCAGGGAATGTTCCAACTTCATTTTTTTGCATGTAGCTGTCCAATTTTCCCAGCACCACTTGTTGAAGAGGCTGTCTTTGTCCCATTTTATAGTTTCGCCTCCTTTGTCAAAAATAAGGTACCCATTGGTGCATGGGTTTATTATCTCTGGGTTCTTGATCTTGTTCCATTAGTCTATAGTTCTGTTTTTGTGCCAGTACCATACTGTCTTGATGACTGTTGCTTTGTGGTAGAGTCTGAAGTTAGGAAGGCTGATTCCTGCAGCTCTGTTTTTCTTTCTCAGGATTGCTTTGGCTGTTGGAGGTCTTTTGTGTTTCCATATGAACTGTGTTATTCTTTGGTCTGGGGCCCCCTGCTCTGCTGCGCAACGGCCAGTAGCCTCCAATACCTGCCCTTCTCCCGGCTTCCTCCGCTGTGGGTGTAGCTATGGGGCTACATAGGCTCCTCCGCCACAAATCCCAAAGGCAGGCACAATCCTCCCCGTCTGGCTCGAGCCCAGTCCCTGGTCAGCAATCTGTGGGCGACTTCCCCTTCAGCCAGTCCCCCACTAGGAGTGTTTGAACTCACCCGGTGCCAGGCGGAAAGTCGCCATTTTCGCCCAGTCCATCGCCCGGTCCAGCAGCGCGATTTTCACACTGGGCGCGCCCTCCCGGCTCCAGGTCCCTAGGCAGCCCTCCGCGGGGAACTTACCAGTTGCGTCCCGCCCAGCCCTGCTCCGGTATCCTATCTTCGCAGTGTCTTAATTTCTGCCAGCAATCCGGCCGGATTCTTGGAGTTTTCGCGCTGAGCGCTGCCCTCTCTCCCCCGAGGCTCCGCTTAGGCCCCCTTTTAGGGCACTTGCTGGAGCGCTCTCCGTCGTGCATCCGGCGTGGGGGTGAGGATAGAGGCGTAGCTCCGGGAAAGTTCTGGCTGTTCCCTCTTCTACTATGGGGTTCTTCTGTCCTCTAGCAGCTGGTTTGTTGGTGGTGGTTCATTTCTTGATTAGTTCTGGCGATTCTGTTGGGGAGCTGGTGGAATCTCCCCCTCATTCCTCCGCCATCTTAACCCCCTCCTCCAAGAGAAATACTTTTGTCAAAGATCCTATCAAGCCATTGAAACATAGCTTTTCATTTTAAATAGTACACTCACTGACTTGACGCTACACCGTAGTAGCTTTGACACAATTCACCTGTAATAATGAGAACCTTGACAGAAGTGAGTATTTCTGAATCTCACTCTGTAGGAACAAATAATACCTTGTTAAAATTCTTCTGGACTTTGATAGAAATACTCTTAAATCTAAGATAAACCTATTATAAAATTCCTTCTTACATTAACCTTATTAATTTTCATTCATTCTTCTCTTGTGTACCATATATATATGTACATGTTTTAAGATTTGTGTCTTCTCACATTTTAATGTATCCGAAATGAGAATGTATCTTGCAATTGAAAGGATCCTAGGATTGTGTCATAGATTTATTGACAGCATTTCTCCTCCTTAATTCACTGAAAACCTCGGTAAATTAAATACGTATCTAGGATTTGGAGATCAGGCTGCTAATCTGATCATTAAGAGAGTTCACTTGGTTCACAACCATAGTTTTAACTCATTTCTTAAACTGGCTAGTTGTCCACTGACTCAGGGATCAGCAAACATTTTTCTGAAGAGCTGGAGTGTGTGTATTTCAGGCTTGTGAGCCGGGTGGAGTCTGTTGTCAGTTTTCAACTCTACCATTGCAGGGGAAAGAGAGCTATAGCTATTTACATAAATGAATGAGAGTGACTAGAAGACAATAGAACTGTTTCTATAAAACAATTATTTCTAAAAGTAGACACCAGCCTGCATGCCATACTCTATCATCTTTACACTACCTTATATATCTTCCCTAAAGAATATTGTATTCTCTCAGCACCAGTGAGTACTCTCAGGTCACACGTGTATTGAATGTGTCAACAGATGCATCTGTGAGTGACGACTGGAGGAGGGGAGCCTTCAGGCATATACACCAGGCTGTGTACATGTCACCCTCTTCATTTCCAGGATTTAAGAAACCTTCAAGATTAAGAACGTACTTCTAAGTAGAAACATATGATAATATAGGCCAGGACACTCTTGACAATGTGGAACGCCTCATCTGTGCTTGTCAAGGAGGCCCTTGCTTGGTGTGAGAGTTCTGGCTCTTGATCTTGGCCCAGAGGAAGCTGAGCTGGTCCAGTTTCAGTAGCATTTTGGTCAGATTCCCGTTGTTCAGTTTTCTAAGCCTTCTTTCTAATACACGCCTTAGTCACGCACCGCCTTCTCTCTCGTTTCCGTCTCCTGTGTTTGTTTTCAGATGCTGAGCACGGTGCTTTCCATGGCTGTTGTGTACGGCACCCATAGCAGTCTGCTCAAGAAACAAGGGCTGCCTGTTCTTAATCAAATTGTTAGCTGGATGATATTAGGTAAGAGACAGTCAAACCAAACGAGATGACTTTCCATCAAGTTACATCTTAAAATTATCCACGTACATCGGTATTATTGTTACTGTAATGATTTTGTTGTGGGAAAATAACAATAACTAGCTATTATTTCTATCTCTTGGTAGAATTTGACAAAGAAAGTTAGAACTTTTGTGAGCACGCATGTGTCAATAAGAAACCCATGATAGAATATGTATGACTTGATAATAAGGCTGTATACTTATTCACACTTGATAAAAAGCTATTCCAGAAGAGAAGAGGGGTTTATGGAGAGATTACTATGCTGAAATTTCATGTCAATTCATAAATTCTCAGTTCTTACACAGGGGCCAGGAAGCAGTTGAGTTTTATTTGTGTTTCCATTGCTGAAAATGACACTGATTAGTTACCTCCCAACACATGACACATTTTAGAAAGCCAGTTAGTTATATGTGTCAAAACGTACTCCTCTACTGTTCTCCTAAGAATGTGCATGTGGAGCAAACATGTCATTTAAAGACTTAGCCTTTTCCTTCCAACTGGAAGACAGGAGCAAACCCTAAGACCAGATTTTTCAATTTTTAAAAAGAGAAGACAGTTTGTAATGCCTATGAATGATGTGGTACGCGATTTAACTTTTGCTTATTTATTTATTTTAAAATGACTTTTGTTCACCATTTAAGAAAAAAAAAAATCATTGGGTGGAACTTTGCCTTAAAAATAAGATTAAGAGATAGGGATGTTTTACCTTGGATTACTCTTAAAATCCAAGCAGAGGGCTTCCCTGGTGGTCCAGTGGGTAAGGACACTGCCTTGCAGTGCAAGGAGCGCCAGTTCAATCCCTGGCCTTGGAGGATCCCACATGCCGCAGAGTGGCTGGACCCGTGTTTCCAACTACTGAGCCGGAGCTCTGGAGCGCATGCACCCAGAGCCAGTGCTCTGCAATGAGAGGGGCCACTGCAATGGGAGGCCCGCACAGGCCAAAGAACAAAGATGGAAATAAATGAAACACCAATAGAAGTTGCCAAAAAAAAAAAAAGGAAAAGTAATAGAAAACAAAACAAAACAAAATCCAAACAGAGGCTTAAAAATACAACAGGAAATAGACTTGTATCTCCTGAAGTTTTGATCTGCTCCTTTTCCAAACACCGTGGTCCTTGAACATGTGGAATATTATTCTTGAACAGTAAGCATTCTTGTAAACATAACTATTTTCACTGTGTAAGCTTCAGTTCATTATGGGCTTTAGGTAGGCCTTCCCTTTTAAATGATCTTGATTAATAAAGTTACCATTTAAACTTCTCTGCATGACAATAGCAGAGACACTTTTGGGTTTGTTTTAAAAAATGTGTTTAGGTGGTACTATGTTCTGGTGCTGTTCTGTTCCCTGGGAATAATAAAATATTGCTTAAATGGATTAACAAACTTGGCCTATGATTAAACATAAGAAGCCTTTCAGCCAGGATGCCCACCTCAAGTATCAGTCTTCTTACTCTGGAGCATTTAGCTCCACATACCTTGCCATCCTAGCCAGGAGGATGAGGAAAGTTTGCACATTTTCTTTCCAAGATGAAGACTGGGAAGCGGATCTTTGCTACCCCTCCTCCAGTCCATTTGCTCTTCGCAGGGATGGAGCTGCTTCCTGACCTCGAGAGGAAAGATGGCCTCACTTTTCTGGATTAGTCTTATTGCAGCTCTCGTATGGGGTGAACTCTTTTTCTCCTATCTCTGGTTTTCTAACTGGCACTCTACAACTCTCAATGCAGTACTTTGCAGTGGGAAAACTTGCAGGAGGAGGCTTTTAGGAAAAATCAGCTTCTGGGGAATAAGTTGTCTTTGAATGAAATGTCTAATTAAGAGAAAAGTTACTAAATCTTGAGTCGTGTTTTTTATTTTTGTTTACATTAGGAAATGACAAATTATTCACTTAGGAGTTAATACAGTGAACAAAGCTAAATATAAATTGAGAAATCTGAACTAAAATGTGGGTAGAGTGAAGAAAGGTAATTGTAATTAAAATTGTGAAGTTTTTAGTGTCTTACAGAAATGAGTCGCACAAAAGTTGTTTCCTTTTAAATGTCACACAAACAATAAGTGCTGTAAGCGAGGATGGATGCTTCAGTGCGTTACACTCCTGTACTCTGTGTGCCTCGCACTGACTCTACCTGAATCTGCTTTGTTGCAGCCTCGTCCTTCATCACGCCTCTCCTGAGTCCTCCAGTTCTCTTTGATCGATTGTTCAGCATTCTTCTTTCCTCGATGTCGACCTACCTACTTCTAAGCACAGGGTATAAACTGTTTTAAAATATTCGTGTTTAGTAGCAAGTTTTAAATGACATACTGACATTTCTGTGAGTATTTAACCTCTGGAAGTGAAAAATATGTGAATCTTGAGGAGTATGTTACAAGTATTTTTGCTCTGTAAAAACTGTATATGACTTGATGTGTACTCTTCTTTGTCTTACCATTTTCACAGTTATTACCTGTTGCCTTGTACTTCTGTTTATTTCCTAGAGTTGCTACAGTGTGGCTTACATGCAGTGTTAGAAAGTCCTGATAGATTGTGGGGGAATTTTGTCTCAAACAATGACTTAAAAGAATTTTAGTTTTTTTTAAATTCCTTCCATGCACTTTATGTTTTGACTTGTTCATTCGCCTTTGAATACATTTTCTTTTCTTTTTACTTTTGCATATGTCATAGTCCAAATATTCCTTTTGATTCAGAAACCTTTTAGAATATTTCCTAAAAGTCAAAGAATACATTTTCATTGAAGATTGAAATTTTCTTGTAAAACAACCCCCCAAAAAAGATCAGCTTGATTTGGGTTGGATTCTGAAGCATTCTCTAGAAATTAGTGAGGACCATGGCATACACTCCCTGTCTGCTTTGAAGAAACTTCTTCACTTGCTTTCAAATTTTATTTTGTCTTTACTTAAGTCTTTATGAGAGTGAGAAATATGCACATTATAATAAACACTGAATGAGACAGACTAATTGAACAGCCACCACTTGGTTTCAGAATTTTATCTGCATTTTTGAACTTAATTCCAGTTTAGAATAAATCTAGAGATTTACCATTGTACCATGAACAGATTATCATCTATCAACAGCTAAGATGATTTTGTAAAGCCATTTTGTGTCCAAGACTTGGGTTCATTCTCTGGGAAGCCTAAACCTCCTATTTCAAAATGAGAAGGATATCCTCAAAATCTTTTCATAGTAGACCGTAACATCCTAAGTGACCTAGAACCCAGGGGTTCTTTTAGTCTCCAGATAGGAGATGATCCACTGGGGCCCTAAACCTCCTTCTGTTAACAAAACTCCCGACACCGGTCTTTCTCTTTCTCCCCCACAATCAGATCTGAGGCATATCTATGAAGATGTAACATAAGCATCACAAATATTTTCACCTTATAATGGACTTGACTTGAGACTAAGAATTTTCAACTTTCAGATAAAACTTGATGTCTGTTAGCATATAAACATGAGACCTTAAAGCTGTTTACTTTTTCTCCTTTATTGGTAAAATTTCAGAATTAATGATTCAGTTGTAATCAGAATCCATTGAAGTATGTATGAATTAGAATATGTACAAGTTTTTAGTCTAGGTGAAAAAGTAGAAGATAAAACAATTTCTAACCCACCATTTAGGGACAGCACACAAGTTTCATTAACATCACACCCAGAGGCTGTCTTAAGGAAGTGAGTGTTTAAAAGGACCCAGAAGTATGTGCCAGCTCCTACATAGTCACTTTAAGATGGATAAGCCTTTTTGTTTTTTGAACCTTTAAATTCTAGAGCTATCTAAATCTTTTAAATCCAAAGATTTAAAGGAATTTGTAGTAGATTTAAAAATACAAGCAAGTTTAAAATAGATTTGGGTTCCTGAATTAGAAATAAAAGAAGGAAGGAAGAGTAATTAAAGTTGAATTTTAAGTTAAAAATAGTTCATAGTGTAGAGCGAGTTAATCATGAGACTTAAATTGGAGTAAGTATTACAGTGCTTTATTTTTTATTAAAAATTTTTTTTAGTTTTAAATTGTCAATTTCATAGTCAAAAGATACCAGAGAAGATTATCATAAGCATGTTCAATTTAAAAAAAATCTAAAATGTGAAACATTATATCCCAAATCAGAATATTAATGATAAGTGTGACCTTATTAATGAATGTATTAAGAAATATATGTTCCAACACAGAAAGTATATTTACTTTTGCAAAAAAAAAAAAAAATTAAAACAAGGGTAGCTGAAACAGGAGTCTAATAGTTTCAGTTAGTGCATTTTTCAATGTCAAGTCAGAGAAGACATAGTCCACCTGACATCACTATTTTGGATGACCTAGAGGGTTCTCTATGTAAAGAAGTGAATAGTCAGAACAATAGGATGTTTAAAAGAAATGCAGTTTTATTACTTTACAAAAGTATAATAATAGTAATCCTAGATTCTAACAGTGCATCCTTGATTAGATGAATAAAGAAGATTCATTTTTAATCAGCAGTTGATTATTTTTATGCAAATAGAAGCTGTTGTAATACTTGAAAATAGTTCTCTTAAGTTGGTTAAACATTTTCTTCTAAAACTTAAATTATATTATGCCTTAGCTTAACAAAGTATAATATAAACTAAATGTCTTTTCGACCCTGTTCAGTTTGCACAGAGACCAAACTAAGCAGATCCTAGCTTAGTAAGGTTTTATTATGTACACGTGAGCCTGTGATGACTCGATAATTTTGTAGGGACAGCACACAAGTTTCATTAACATCACACCCAGAGGCTGTCTTAAGGAAGTGAGTGTTTAAAAGGACCCAGAAGTATGTGCCAGCTCCTACATAGTCACTTTAAGATGGATAAGCCTTTTTATTTTTTGAACCTTTAAATTCTAGAGCTATCTAAATCTTTTAAATCCAAAGATTTAAAGGAATTTGTAGTAGATTTAAAAATACAAGCAAGTTTAAAATAGATTTGGGTTCCTGAATTAGAAATAAAAGAAGGAAGGAAGAGTAATTAAAGTTGAATTTTAAGTTAAAAATAGTTCATAGTGTAGAGCGAGTTAATCATGAGACTTAAATTGGAGTAAGTATTACAGTGCTTTATTTTTTATTAAAAATTTTTTTTAGTTTTAAATTGTCAATTTCATAGTCAAAAGATACCAGAGAAGATTATCATAAGCATGTTTAATTTTAAAAAATCTAAAAAGTGAAAAACCACGTCTGAAATCAGAATACTAATGATGAGTGTGACCTTATTAATGAATGTATTAAGAAATATATTTTGCAACATCAGAAAGTATATTTACCTTTGCAAAAAAAAATTAAAACAAGGGTAGCTGAAACAGGAGTCTAATAGTTTCAGTTAGTGCATTTTTCAATGTCAAGTCAGAGAAGACATAGTCCACCTGACATCACTATTTTGGATGACCTAGAGGGTTCTCTATGTAAAGAAGTGAATAGTCAGAACAATAGGATGTTTAAAAGAAATGCAGTTTTATTACTTTACAAAAGTATAATAATAGTAATCCTAGATTCTAACAGTGCATCCTTGATTAGATGAATAAAGAAGATTCTTTTTTAATCAGCAGTTGATTATTTTTATGCAAATAGAAGCTGTTGTAATACTTGAAAATAGTTCTCTTAAGTTGGTTAAACATTTTCTTCTAAAACTTAAATTATATTATGCCTTAGCTTAACAAAGTATAATATAAACTAAATGTCTTTTCGACCCTGTTCAGTTTGCACAGAGACCAAACTAAGCAGATCCTAGCTTAGTAAGGTTTTATTATGTACACGGTGAGCCTGTGATGACTCGTAATGATATTTTAGTTTACTAATTCAGATATACAGACTTTAGATGAGATATTGATTATCTAAAGAAATTGTTTCTAGAGAAATAAACTTTCATAAGAAGATTGTCCTTATCAGGTTTATTCACCTACATCTTATAAAAATTTTATAGTATTTGAAAAGAAGTAAATTGGTGGCACTATTTATAGAACTATGGAATTTATTTTTTATATGTTAGGAGAGAATAATTTCATATATAAGTACAAATATTCTTAAAATTCATGTTTTTTTCCCCTTAGAGTGCACCATGATTCAATTAGTCAACAGGTTTTTTTTGTTTTGTTTTTTTTTGTCTTTCCACATTTCTAGTGTCCTGAACACTAGTCAGACATATAGATAGAATAATTAGGGTAATCCAAATCTATAATAGTTGTAAGCTTCTATGAAATATGGACTCTGTTCTACAGTGGTAGGCAATTATAAAATGCAACAATGAAATTATCATAAGTCAATTATATGCTATAAACAATGACTAAAGAAATAGTTTGGGTAAGAGAGCTGAATTGGGGTCATCAGAGACTTAGGTGAAAGCTGGACTAAATTTTCAAGAATGGTTAGGGTACAGGCATTCTAAATCTTTGTTGTTAAATTATTGTTAAATCATTGTAAGCGTAATATAATCACATGTTGGATAGTAGGGGTGAAGGTCAGATATTAACCATACTCTTCCTCTTGACTGATTTTTTAGCTGTATGCTCTATTTGATAAAGAAAGTGAATAGTCAGTTTTAAAAGAAATGCAGTTTTATTACTTTACAAAAGTATAATAATAGTAATCCTAGATTCTAACAGTGCATCCTTGATTAGATGAATAAAGAAGATTCATTTTAATCAGCAGTTGATTATTTTTATGCAAATAGAAGCTGTTGTAATACTTGAAAATAGTTCTCTTAAGTTGGTTAAACATTTTCTTCTAAAACTTAAATTATATTATGCCTTAGCTTAACAAAGTATAATATAAACTAAATGTCTTTTCGACCCTGTTCAGTTTGCACAGAGACCAAACTAAGCAGATCCTAGCTTAGTAAGGTTTTATTATGTACACGGTGAGCCTGTGATGACTCGTAATGATATTTTAGTTTACTAATTCAGATATACAGACTTTAGATGAGATATTGATTATCTAAAGAAATTGTTTCTAGAGAAATAAACTTTCATAAGAAGATTGTCCTTATCAGGTTTATTCACCTACATCTTATAAAAATTTTATAGTATTTGAAAAGAAGTAAATTGGTGGCACTATTTATAGAACTATGGAATTTATTTTTTATATGTTAGGAGAGAATAATTTCATATATAAGTACAAATATTCTTAAAATTCATGTTTTTTTCCCCTTAGAGTGCACCATGATTCAATTAGTCAACAGGTTTTTTTTGTTTTGTTTTTTTTTGTCTTTCCACATTTCTAGTGTCCTGAACACTAGTCAGACATATAGATAGAATAATTAGGGTAATCCAAATCTATAATAGTTGTAAGCTTCTATGAAATATGGACTCTGTTCTACAGTGGTAGGCAATTATAAAATGCAACAATGAAATTATCATAAGTCAATTATATGCTATAAACAATGACTAAAGAAATAGTTTGGGTAAGAGAGCTGAATTGGGGTCATCAGAGACTTAGGTGAAAGCTGGACTAAATTTTCAAGAATGGTTAGGGTACAGGCATTCTAAATCTTTCTTTTTAAATTATTTTTAAATCGTTGTAAGCGTAATATAATCACATTTTGGAGAGTAGGGATAAAAGTCATATATTAACCCTACTCTTCCTCTTGATGTTCTGGCATATTTCCTTGTAGTCTTAGCTCTGTACTTATCTTTTTAACACTGTGAATGATAGGCCATGTATCATTTTGTATCTTTCTTTTCTACTTTATTTTAGAAGCATTTTCCTAGGTAGCTCATAAGCTTCATAACCATTACTTTAATATATTAATATTCTGTGATATGGCTGCACCTTGATTTTTTTTTAATAATTCCTCTATTTTGGGTCACTTTGTTTCTAATTTTTATTATCATAAATAATATTTTGAGCTATATGTGCGTAAGCTTTTTATATAGTTATTAATAGATTATTTCCTTTGCTCACTTCTCAGTTGTATTATAGGTGGGCTATAGGATACAATTTTATTTTTACTTTTGTCTTAAGAACAACATATGAGGGGACCTACTTCATCATATCCTTCACAGTATTTGGTATTTTCATTTGTAAATAAAGTGAAGGCCCAAAACAGTACAGCTTTGTATATTTTCTGCACTTGTTTTACTCATAATATTTTCTCACGTATGCATTGTCTGTTCATATCCTTGACTGTTCTAACTCTTATATACCAAGTGATTTATGTATGCTTTCTGGAACCTGAATGTTTTCTTCTGCCCAGTCTTCAGTGTTTTCATTTTATGATCAGTGGTGGATTTTAAAGCATTTTGTTTCTTTTGCTTTCTCATGTTTAGGAAATAATACCATATAGATTAAAGTTTAGTAGTTGAAAAAGTTGAAAGAGAAATACAGGTTGTTTTGTTTGATTTGGTTTGCTTAATTTTGTTTTGTAACTTCCATCTTGATAAGTAACTCATCAACAAATACTTAGTATGAGCTAGGTCAGTAGTGGTAACAAGACTGACAAGGATTTTCCAAACTAGTAGGGAATGCATATTAGTAAACATGATTAAAACAGTATGGTAACTACTATCATATGTAGTCTAGGGACTACAAAAGTGAAGCACATAAACTAGGGCAGAGAAGGATTAGAAAAAGCATCTCCACTGTGTTACCTCATGAACATTTCTCCTTATCTACATTATAATTTCCACATTACACCCAGCCTCGAGATGTACCGTATGTTATTTAACCCAACTCCCCCGTGGATATTAGGTTGTTTTTTCACTTTTCTCTTCTGTAAACAGTATTACAACAAGCATCTTCATATGGAAATCATGGTGCATATGTCTGATTATTTTCTCAGGGTAAATTCCTAGAAGTAACATACTATGCAAATATTTTGGAGACTCGATGCATAGTATTAGATTGCTTTATAGGAAGTGTTTATTCCTATGTAGAAACTATGAGAGTTTATTTTTTATTATACTTTTGTCAACATTATGTTTTTAAATATGAATAAATATTATGACTATGTTATCTGTATCAGTTATAATTAAGGTTAAAAACTTTTAATGCACTTATAGGCTATTTTTAAAAATTTTTACCTTCATCTTACTTTTTCTGTATTTTTTGTGTATTCTTCTAACACTTACCTTATGTATGATTTTTAAATATCTGTACTATTTTAAAAATGTAATGATCTCAAGATTCGATACATTTCCAAAAAAGATGGTGTTGGAGTTGGTGTTTAAACGTTATTTTCCTTTCCTACTTTCTTCCTCTGGAAAGCCTAAAAAGATTAGCTTTTGTGATAATGTAGCTTAGAAGTAATATCAAAATTATTTTTTTTTTAATCAGTGCTTTCTGGAACCTGAATGTTTTCTTCTGCCCAGTCTTCAGTGTTTTCATTTTATGATCAGTGGTGGATTTTAAAGCATTTTGTTTCTTTTGCTTTCTCATGTTTAGGAAATAATACCATATAGATTAAAGTTTAGTAGTTGAAAAAGTTGAAAGAGAAATACAGGTTGTTTTGTTTGATTTGGTTTGCTTAATTTTGTTTTGTAACTTCCATCTTGATAAGTAACTCATCATCAAATACTTAGTATGAGCTAGGTCAGTAGTGGTAACAAGACTGACAAGGATTTTCCAAACTAGTAGGGAATGCATATTAGTAAACATGATTAAAACAGTATGGTAACTACTATCATATGTATTCTAGGGACTACAAAAGTGAAGCACATAAACTAGGGCAGAGAAGGATTAGAAAAAGCATCTCCACTGTGTTACCTCATGAACATTTCTCCTTATCTACATTATAATTTCCACATTACACCCAGCCTCGAGATGTACCATATGTTATTTAACCCAACTCCCCCGTGGATATTAGGTTGTTTTTTCACTTTTCTCTTCTGTAAACAGTATTACAACAAGCATCTTCATATGGAAATCATGGTGCATATGTCTGATTATTTTCTCAGGGTAAATTCCTAGAAGTAACATACTATGCAAATATTTTGGAGACTCGATGCATAGTATTAGATTGCTTTATAGGAAGTGTTTATTCCTATGTAGAAACTATGAGAGTTTATTTTTTATTATACTTTTGTCAACATTATGTTTTTAAATATGAATAAATATTATGACTATGTTATCTGTATCAGTTATAATTAAGGTTAAAAACTTTTAATGCACTTATAGGCTATTTTTAAAAATTTTTACCTTCATCTTACTTTTTCTGTATTTTTTGTGTATTCTTCTAACACTTACCTTATGTATGATTTTTAAATATCTGTACTATTTTAAAAATGTAATGATCTCAAGATTCGATACATTTCCAAAAAAGATGGTGTTGGAGTTGGTGTTTAAACGTTATTTTCCTTTCCTACTTTCTTCCTCTGGAAAGCCTAAAAAGATTAGCTTTTGTGATAATGTAGCTTAGAAGTAATATCAAAATTATTTTAATTTGCATCTGAATTTGTTTCCTATTTCTTCTTTTCATTTCTGCCCTCCCGCTCCACCCCCCCCCCCACCCCACCCCTTAGGTATGAAGCACTCTTCCCATTAGTGTTGTCATGTTTGATGTTCGTCTGGATCCACATGGAACAGGAGACCCTGCAGCAATCTGTTTCCTGTAAACAGAAGGTCGCTTGTCAAAATCATTCTTGCATTTATTTGTGAATTTTAAAATATTCTCTATTCTATTCTGTGAGGATGCTGAATGTTATCTCATCAAAAACTCTACTTAAGCCTTCCTGGCTGTCCAGTGGGTGAAAAGACTGCACTCCCAGGGCAGGGGATGCAGGTTTGATCTCTGGTTGGGGAACTAAAATCTCACATGCCACGCAGCGTGGCCAACGCAAAAACTTCTACTTAAAAACATACACTACTTGAGGCAGTAATAATTAAGTTAATAATTAAGTCAACAATTTGTAAGGAAATTTTCACTTAGAAAAGCACAGTTTTATTGTTTTATGCACATATGGGTTGGGCTTTTCTTAAAGATTATTTGAAACCTCTGATATAAAAAACCATTAATAGAAGTGAAAGAATAGAGGACAAAGAATGTTCTTTATCCCGTTTTCCTTTGTTTTCACATCTGATTTTTCTTTCAGTTTATTTTTGTTGAAAGAATATTCATGTTGTCACAAGTCAATTTATGAATTTGATCATGAAGTGAGATTTGTGTTCCTAGGGTTGTTTTTCTCTTTCTAATTCAGCACACTTATTCTGTCACCTTTGTGATTGTGGCCTCAGTCCATGTCCTAGACTGTTAATTCAACATAGTGTATTTTGAATGGGCTAAAAGCCAACTAAATATTAAGGCTACCTTTATTATGCTGATTGATGTTTCTTGCCTTTATTTCAAAACTGAAGATAATTATAAGAAATTGATGATAGAATATTTACAATTTTACTGAGGTCACATATAATGAATACTACAGGGAAATACCTTCATAACCGATCCATTGATTCATCCTTAATTGGTTCTAGTTGAGTTCGCAAAGAGTACTTGATGATTTAGAATAAGTAATTTCAATAAAGAAAAAACTTTATTGAAGTAATAGTGAATAATTGCTGGTTTTTAACTTTTAGTTCTGGAATATTAAAACAATACATGAAAGATAATTTTGATTAGATTCAAGTAAATGGTCAAGACTGTCCTTCGTATTAAATATTCAGTATTTTAATAATTCTGTTACTTTTCAGATTCTGTATTTTAACTGAAAGATACATCTTTTTCTAGAAAAGAGGATTAAAACACCCTGTGAACTTAGCAGAAAATCTCATGGCAAGTGGGAGATAGAGAAGGTTTCTCTAAACTTATCCATGAGTTTCTCTTTTGTGGGAAAGGGGGGATTAAGCAAGAGTGCACCCATCATGTTGGAATTGAGAGAAGTTCTGTTTTACCAGGACAGAAACACTTTTCTTTTTTATACAAAGAAAGTAATTTCTCTAGAAATAAGTTAACAGAAGAACAGAGAAATATTTAGTTTATCATGCTTTTTAATGTCTTCCCATATTTGAGTTTGAGAAGATAAGGACACTGAGAAATCAGGTGTTAGAAAAGGGAAGAATTGGAAAGGGATTTTAAAATGAAGCATTTATACAGGGTAAGAAAAAGCCCACTTCTCATTTTATTGCACAACGATAATATTAGAACCCTGTTCAGTATGTTAGTAACAGTGTACTTTACCTTTTGGCAGATTTTATTAAGGTGAAATTAAGCTGTAGGGAAAGATTGATTGTTTTTTGTTTGTCAGTACAAATTATCTTTTGTAACATAGCTGTTGTAACATAGGTGGTAAGTTTGCTTTTGCAGGTGGAAGTGGGCAGCCTCTCTCTCTTATCTCACAGGTCGCCAGTATCCAGTTCGCCTGTAGTACTGAGGTCAGCCAGTTTCGAGAGCTGTCTCTGGATGACGCCCGCAGGGCCTATTTCCTTGTATCCTTTCTGTGGGTTCTGTTTTAAGGCACTGCGGCCTCTGTGTAACGGAATAGGAGAAGTGCGGCGGGGAAGGGGCAATGTCTGCTTGTCGCGTGTAGTGGCATTAACTTGGAGGCTGTTTAACCCCCCCACCTCTGCCACCGTAATTTTCTTGTGTATATTGCCTTCAAAAACTTCCTGAAACTCCAGAAAGAATGCTATAACAACAACTATATATATGTGTATTCCTGCCATCCAAGATACCAGCAACTAATATTTTGTCACGTATGTCACACATTTTTAAAAACTGAAATATTACAGGTAAAGGAAAAGTCTCCCTTCAACTTCCAAATCTTTTCCCCTAAAAACATTTTAATATTCTGTTACTTTCAATCTTTTTGAAAGATACATCTTTTTCTAGAAAAGAGGATTAAAACACCCTGTGAACTTAGCAGAAAATCTCATGGCAAGTGGGAGATAGAGAAGGTTTCTCTAAACTTATCCATGAGTTTCTCTTTTGTGGGAAAGGGGGGATTAAGCAAGAGTGCACCCATCATGTTGGAATTGAGAGAAGTTCTGTTTTACCAGGACAGAAACACTTTTCTTTTTTATACAAAGAAAGTAATTTCTCTAGAAATAAGTTAACAGAAGAACAGAGAAATATTTAGTTTATCATGCTTTTTAATGTCTTCCCATATTTGAGTTTGAGAAGATAAGGACACTGAGAAATCAGGTGTTAGAAAAGGGAAGAATTGGAAAGGGATTTTAAAATGAAGCATTTATACAGGGTAAGAAAAAGCCCACTTCTCATTTTATTGCACAACGATAATATTAGAACCCTGTTCAGTATGTTAGTAACAGTGTACTTTACCTTTTGGCAGATTTTATTAAGGTGAAATTAAGCTGTAGGGAAAGATTGATTGTTTTTTGTTTGTCAGTACAAATTATCTTTTGTAACATAGCTGTTGTAACATAGGTGGTAAGTTTGCTTTTGCAGGTGGAAGTGGGCAGCCTCTCTCTCTTATCTCACAGGTCGCCAGTATCCAGTTCGCCTGTAGTACTGAGGTCAGCCAGTTTCGAGAGCTGTCTCTGGATGACGTCCGCAGGGCCTATTTCCTTGTATCCTTTCTGTGGGTTCTGTTTTAAGGCACTGCGGCCTCTGTGTAACGGAATAGGAGAAGTGCGGCGGGGAAGGGGCAATGTCTGCCTGTCGCGTGTAGTGGCATTAACTTGGAGGCTGTTTAACCCCCCCACCTCTGCCACCGTAATTTTCTTGTGTATATTGCCTTCAAAAACTTCCTGAAACTCCAGAAAGAATGCTATAACAACAACTATATATATGTGTATTCCTGCCATCCAAGATACCAGCAACTAATATTTTGTCACGTATGTCACACATTTTTAAAAACTGAAATATTACAGGTAAAGGAAAAGTCTCCCTTCAACTTCCAAATCCAATCTAATTCCCTTCCCCAGAAGACACCACTATCCGTTGTTAGGTTTGTATCTTTTTATGCGTAATGTATACTGTATTCATGATGTGTCTCGCGTGGCTTTGGGTCACTCCAGAGGCAGTGCTGTGTGGCAGTTATTGGGATGAGAAGTTTGAAAGACAGTGTAGCCGAATATTGTCTCACTTCGAGAATATTGTCTCAGCTGGCTGACTGGCTTTCAGAAGTTCATAGGGAGGTATTTTCTTTGAACTTAACCATAGTGGTACCTGGATCTTACAGGTCCAGAAAATAAATGTTCTTATTCTCTCTTCTACCTCTTGCTTTCAGTCTCACTTTTGCTTTCAGTCTCACTTTTGCTTTCTGTCTGTCTTTGCAGACTCCTTCCACTCAGCCTAAACTAATGAGATGCTTCTCCCCTTAAACCCTGCCTCCTCCTAAATTATCATTCCATCTGTCCTTAGTATTTACAACCTAGCACCTTGCTGCTACCATTTCCTCCCCATTTATGTGCTATATCCTCAAGCCTCGACCAGTGCCTCGCACATAGTGACTTTTGAACATTTATCTCTGCTGAATCATTGAATTCCTCTTGAATTATTTTAAAACATGACATCTTATTTCTCCCTGAGCCTCCCAAAGAACACGGCACACATCACATGTAGTGGGCACAGCAAGCAGATAGGAACTGAAACTGCATTTCAGATGAAAATGTCTATCACTTCTTTTGTTAATCT
The DNA here is from genome assembly GCA_022376925.1 of Tragulus kanchil. NCBI lineage: Eukaryota > Metazoa > Chordata > Mammalia > Artiodactyla > Tragulidae > Tragulus > Tragulus kanchil. Next base: position 155,849,189 of record JAIOJX010000003.1, on the reverse strand, counting down.
TTAAATGCCAACCACAGATAATAATCCAGTGCTTGTGTGGGAGGGGAGGGAGTAGTAACCTTCTCACGGTGACCAGGGATGGGCGAGCCTGGCTCACGGGCCTTGTTGTTTTAGGTGCATTGCTTGTTCTGTCTGGTTCTTTCCAAATACATTCACAGGGAGATGTGTGGAACACTCATTTTCAGCAATTTATGGGCAAGTGTACAAGTAGAAAAGCAAATTACCCTCATGGTAGAATAGGTATAGCTTCTCCAGATGAAAAAGAACTTTTATGGATTCTGACTTGTTTTGGCATTTCCTTTAACTCTATTTAGATTTTCTTTTTAGTGACCGCCTTTTTTGGAACTGGAAATATAGCTTCTGTTAACAGGTAATTTTAAATAAAACAGCATATATATAACTAGAAGGTGTACAAATAGGCATTTTGTTCTGCACCTTGCTTTTTATACTAAAGGATGTATTTTGGAAACTGGTATGTATCTGCACATACGAGCCTATCTCATTTATTTTACTGATTTCATAATAATTATTTTTAAAAATATTTATTGTATTTATTGTGTCTGCTCTGGGTCTTTGTTGCGGCACACCAGCTTTCTCTGGTGACGAAGAGCAAGGGCTACCCTCTGCTTATGGTGCCCAGGCTTCTCATTGCAGTGGCTTCTCTTGTTGCAGAGCATGGGTTCTAGGATGCTCAGGCTTCAGTAGGTGTGGCACCTGGGCTCAGTCGTTGCAGCCCCCAGGCTGTACAGCACAGGCTCAATAGTTGTGGCGCTCATGCTTAGTTGCGCTGCGGCATGTGGAATTTTCCTGAATCAGAAATCGAACCCGTGTCTCCTGCATTGGCAGGTAGACTCTCCATCACTGAGCCACTGGGAAAGCTCCCATAATGATCCTTGACATACTGTATACTTGTGTTTTAGTAAGAGTAGATTTCATAAAATTAGTTTAAGCATGCTTTTTAGAAGAACATTGTTTTCAAGTTGCAATAGTGTGAATTCTAAAATCCCTTTTCTTGTTGATTCCTTAGCTTTGACCCTTCCTCCGTCTACTGCTTTTTGACTGTGTTTAGTCCTTTCATAATGGGAGCCCTGATAATGTGGAAGGTTGGTTTTCTCATTTTCTTAAGATACTGATTAATTAAGATTATGAAACCATTCTGACATGAAGACCATGTAGCATGTGACATTAAGATTATAAAGTGACCGAGTTAAGTAGCATGGTAAGCAGATGCCTTCTCAGACACTGCTGAATGGGACGTGGGATGCTTTAGTCTTTACTCCAAAATAGAGTTAATCTTCCTGCTTTATCTTAAGCCCATTTAGCTTCAAAAAAATAGTCTCTGTTGGTCCCAGGAAGTCCTATCAAGGATGATTAAAGCCTAGGAAGTGAAGGGTGGATCAAAACTGCCTTGCTCCTCAAGATCAAAGGCTCCCCGAAGCTGTTCCCTACCCACGAAACTGCCAACATGTTATCATTTTTTTCATAATCCTTCTACCTAGAATTGATTCATTCATTCAACAAATATGTCATTGAAGGCTTATCAGCACCAGCTGGGTCCTGAGGATTCTAAGATAATGACAAATTATCAGCTTTCCAGGGGTTCAGACTCTCCACTGGAATGGAATTCACGCTCTTTCCCTTTCTCTCTAGGATCATTAAGCTTGTCTTAGTCCCTCTGCAGGAGTGCCTGGCACATTTTATGTGCTTAGTATATATTTGTTTAAATACAGGCACTAATATTTGCCTAAAATCTGAATCCCTCCTGTTCAGATTATATAAGTAATAATGTTAAAAGTATGTGTGCCTTAATAGAAGTAATATCCTTTTATTGTTACTGCACAAATGCAAACGTGATTTTTAAGAAAGGTTTAAAAAAACATTCATTTTCTCACGTCCCATTCTCTGCTGAGTTATTATGAATGTGTATTAATAATTTCATTAATCTTTATGTACATTTTTTTTCATGGTAATTCTTCTTTTCTCAATCTATTTAAAGATCATGGGCCTTTAATTAAAACAAGAAAAAAAAAGAGAAAGACTATAGTTTAAATTAAATGATTGATCTGTAATTTCCAGCTTAATTCAGTAAGCTTTACTGACATACTGTATTTGGCCACTTTCACTGATGGGTGTGGTTGGAGGTGAGAGTCCTCTTGGAACTCTATTTTAGTCATGTGTCTTTGCCTTGAACAGGAGTCTTGTGCAGGCCGAACATCATCTCTTCTCCATACCTTCTCCCTCCCCTCTTTGTTTAAACATCGCGTGTGTGCATATGTGTATGTGTGTGTGTGTGTGTATGTGTATATAATTGTTCATTGGAAAACAGTATCTCAAAATATTCATGTTGTTACCTCTGGCTTATAGAATTTTTTCAACCATAAATTTTATTATATATTTCTCCATTTTTTTACAAGTTATGAATTTTATAATCAGGAATAAATTAGTATTGAAATAAAACAACAGACAGCAATGGTGAAGCAGCTAAATCATGTTAATAGAGTTGTAGTGTTGAATAACTGGATGAGTTCAAGGATCTGTGAATCAGATCATCAGGCTCCATAATTTATTTGATTTGGGCCTTCTGTGCTTTTCACACCCTCTTGGGATCATTGGAACATGGTCATTAATTAATATAATTAGTTCACTAGAGCAAAAATTTGTAGTAGTCTTTATTTGAAATACTTGTGATTATCTTTTCACTACTTATGTTGTTGATGTGGATTTCTAAATCCATTTCATCACTGTTCTGTATGTCATTGATAACATGATTTGTATTTTAGCATTTTTAGCATTTACTTTTCACTAATATAGATAAAATTTGAGAAATTAAGATATTTCTTCAAATGCTACAGGCACCCATGGCATCATTTCTTGTTCTTTCAAACAGATTTTAATCCCCTTTGTTCTCGTGATGTGTGCTTTTGAAGCTGTTCAATTAACTACTCAGTTATCATCAAAAAGGTAAGATGAACGTTTAAGAAGCATTGAATTTGTTCATTTTTAGGAAATGAGAGTATGCATTTGATGGTATTTTCTGTGATTTCTGGAATGTAGATGGTTTATTATAAAAATGATGAAAAGAAGGTCTCACCCTTTTAGTCTGAATTCAGTTGTCATTAGAGGAGGTAGTTAATTAGAGCCTCTAACAGAAAAATTTGCTTTATCAGCTATATAATATTATTAGAATGCTGCCCCACTAGAGAGGAGCCCCCCTAGGAAACTATAAAATATATATGTATTTAGATAACTTATTCATTGTAGATATAACTGTGCCTACAACCCCAAGTGATATTGTTCTGGGCTCTTTTTTTTTTTGACCACTTCTATTGGTCTTTCATTTATTTTTCTTTGTTCTTTGGCCTATGTGGGCCTCCCATCACAGTGGCCTCTCTCACTGCAGAGCACCGGCTCTGGGCACATGCGCTCCAGAGCTCCAGCTCGGTAATTGGACACATCGGTCCAGCCGCTCCGCGGCACATGGGATCTTCCCAGGCCAGGGATCGAACCGGCGCCCCTTGCACTGCAAGGCGGTGTCCTTACCCACTGGACCACCAGGGAAGCCTGTTCTGGGGGTTTTTTTTTGATTGTTTCAAAAATGTGTATTAGATAAATGTGTTATAACATTATGTAATTTTATATGGGTTGAAACTAGCTTCTAAAGGTCCATAATTTACATAATTTCTCAGTCTTGATTTCTACAGTTTTGACAGATGGACTAGGATGTATCCATTCTGAGTTTCTAGGAATTACTGGAGCAGTCAGTGTTAAGCAGTTACGACTGTGGAAGAGAAGCTGTCAACCTGTTTGTTTTGAAGCAATTATCACTAAAATTATAGATTAAAATTTAATTTTTGGAGGAAATTAAGATATTTTTTTTTTCAAGCATTTACTTTTCACTAATATAGATAAAATTTGAGAAATTAAGATATTTCTTCAAATGCTACAGGCACCCATGGCATCATTTCTTGTTCTTTCAAACAGATTTTAATCCCCTTTGTTCTCGTGATGTGTGCTTTTGAAGCTGTTCAATTAACTACTCAGTTATCATCAAAAAGGTAAGATGAACGTTTAAGAAGCATTGAATTTGTTCATTTTTAGGAAATGAGAGTATGCATTTGATGGTATTTTCTGTGATTTCTGGAATGTAGATGGTTTATTATAAAAATGATGAAAAGAAGGTCTCACCCTTTTAGTCTGAATTCAGTTGTCATTAGAGGAGGTAGTTAATTAGAGCCTCTAACAGAAAAATTTGCTTTATCAGCTATATAATATTATTAGAATGCTGCCCCACTAGAGAGGAGCCCCCCTAGGAAACTATAAAATATATATGTATTTAGATAACTTATTCATTGTAGATATAACTGTGCCTACAACCCCAAGTGATATTGTTCTGGGCTCTTTTTTTTTTTGACCACTTCTATTGGTCTTTCATTTATTTTTCTTTGTTCTTTGGCCTATGTGGGCCTCCCATCACAGTGGCCTCTCTCACTGCAGAGCACCGGCTCTGGGCACATGCGCTCCAGAGCTCCAGCTCGGTAATTGGACACATCGGTCCAGCAGCTCCGCGGCACATGGGATCTTCCCAGGCCAGGGATCGAACCGGCGCCCCTTGCACTGCAAGGCGGTGTCCTTACCCACTGGACCACCAGGGAAGCCTGTTCTGGGGGTTTTTTTTTGATTGTTTCAAAAATGTGTATTAGATAAATGTGTTATAACATTATGTAATTTTATATGAGTTGAAACTAGCTTCTAAAGGTCCATAATTTACATAATTTCTCAGTCTTGATTTCTACAGTTTTGACAGATGGACTAGGATGTATCCATTCTGAGTTTCTAGGAATTACTGGAGCAGTCAGTGTTAAGCAGTTACGACTGTGGAAGAGAAGCTGTCAACCTGTTTGTTGTTTTGAAGCAATGAAACTGTCTCATCAGCACAGGACTTGCTCAGCCTCTCTGAAAGACACTTGAGATAAATACGTAGCTTCCTAGCAGTTTTGTTATCCTTTAATCAAACTGGAATATTCAATACTGAAAGAAATAATGAATATTAGCATAAATTTGCATGTTTTTCTTGATGAGTTTAAGCTAGAACTGAGTGTAGCATATTATTATGTATATACTATGATCATTTTTTAAAAGAAGGGTTTCGGGCTTCCCTTGTGGCTCAGTGGATAAGAACCCGTCTGCCAATGCAGGAGACACAGGTTCGAGCCCTGATCCGGGAAGATCCCACATACTGTAGAGCAGCTAAACCCACACATCAACAAAGACCCAGCACAGCCAAAAATAAATAAATAAAAAGTTTAAAAAAAAAAAAAAAAGAAGGGTTTCTTCTACTCTTTGAAAGTAGTAGAAATTCAGTTCTAGTCTAAGTTAGTATATTTTTTGCAGGATTTGTACTTGAATTTCACATTAAAAGCACATACACCTTGTCAATACCACATAGAAGAAGTTACTTAGATGCAATTGGAAAAAAAAAAAAAAGCTAGTCAAGTGACAGACAGAAGAGCTGGACGCATGTGGGACAAGAAGTAGAAGGCTCATCAGATTGTGTGTGCATGTGTGTGCATATACTTGTGCATGTGTGTGTGTAGTAATTTTAACCTGAGACCAGTACTAAATACAGAGAGAGAATTGAGGCAAAGAAGACAAACTGAAACTTTATCAGTGTCTTCTCTTTTGACCTTTAGCCCTTTCCAGCCATTGACATCCCCCTAATATTACACAAACGCCCTCAAACTTAATATGCGTCCATTGCGTCCGGCAATTCCTTTTTTTTTTTTTTAACATTTATTTTATTTATTTATTTTTTGGGGGGTGGGGAGGGAGGGGGGCAGGCGGGCCACTTCTACTGGTCTTTCATGTATCTATTTTCATCCTTCTTTGTTCTTTGGCCCGTGTGGACCTCCCATCGCGGTGGCCTCTGTTGTCGCAGAGCACTGGCTCAGGGCGCATGCGCTCCAGAGCTCCGGCTCGGTGATTGGACACATCGGTCCAGCCACTCCGTGGCATGTGGGATCCTCCCAGGCCAGGGATCGAACCAGCACCCCTTGCACTGCAAGGCGGTGTCCTTACCCACTGGACCACCAGGGAAGCCCCGTCCGGCACTTCCATTTCTTCCCGTTGACCTCTAGCTGTGCGTCCTGTTTTCCTTATCTGACTCGTTGCAGACCCAGGCCCATCTGCCCCTCTTTGCTGTTGCTACTTGCTAACCATCACTGAGGTCTTCTCTTCTTTCCACCCACGTTTCCAGTCACCTCCACGGCCCACTGTTACCAGTCATCGTCATTGGTCTCTTCGCTGACTTCCCTGCTTTTGTTCCTGTCCTCCTAGAGCTGTTCTCTCTACGACAGACAGCCGAGCCTTTAAAACCTTCCGGTGGCTTCTTGTCACAACCAGGGCCAATTCTGAAGTCCTCACTGTGGCCTGAATGGCCCCAGGTGATGTGAGCCGGCACAGCTCTGCAGCCTGATTTCCCCCCGCTCCTGTGCGCTCAGTCAGCTCACGGCCGGTCCTCCTGCTGCTCTTCGGATACACCGCGCATGCTTGCACCTCCTGCCCTTCGTACGTTCCACACTCAGTCCTGCAGGGACCTTTACTTACACACTTTCACGGTCCGCTCTGAGCATACAGGCCTCTGCTTCAATGTGTCTTCTCCTCATTGAGGTCTCCCCGTATCAATCGCCTTTTCTTCCTGACATTTTAATTCCACCGGACATTTTGTTGTTGCAAGCATTCTGTTATGTCTCCCTGAGTTAGATGGTAAGGTCTGTTCACCGCTGCACTACCAGCAACAGAGTAGCCGGCATGCAATAGAAACTGAATATGTGCTAAACTAGTGGTAGAAGTTACTAATAGAAGATAAAATTGGACATAATGACATTTCTTTTAGATATAAGGCTAATTTAAGATCATCTACCTTTTGGTTCCCTGGCCCAGGAAAATTTAGACTGGGTAGAAAGAACACCAGGTAACACTGTAAAAAGCTAAAAGCACCCAGAGTAAGATCTATGGCACAAGGATTGTGAGGGATCCTTGTAATTATGGAAACATTCTGTGTCTTGCCAGCATCAATGTCAGTATCCTGGCTGTGATACTGTCCTCTAGCTTTGTGAGATTTACCAGTGGGGGAAACTGGGGAGAGAGTTCATGGGATCCTTCTATATCCTTTTCACAATTATGTGTGAATCTGTAATTATCTAAGATAAAAAGTTTAATTTAAAAAATCATAATTGTGTCCCTTTCATATCATTGAAATAAATATTCAAAGTGTTAAGTAATTTAAGTTCAGCCCATCCCTGTGGGACAGGAGCCCATGATAATGTGAAAAGAACTTTTGTCAGATGTATTTTCAGAAGCAGAAATACTCGTACCAGAATGTTAGGTCATTTGATTATTCTCATTTTGATTTAAATGTGTTTTTAAAATTTACCTGTTGTATTACATGAATTGTTTCTTTATTTTTTCCAGTCTTTTCCTCATGGTTATCAGTATATCAGATATCATGGCTTTGGTAAGACATTACTGGATATTCAATATAAATAAGATAGAGTAGTGAAATGTGAATGCTTTTCTATATATGAACTCTTTAGATACTGAGGTAAGTGCTGGCATAATGTACACATGAATTACTTTATTTGACTTACAATGCAGTAAGAGTGTTCCTCTTAGAGTGTCTAATGTGATTTATTAGCATCTGTCATGTTAGATGTAGTCTTCCATGGTGCGTTGTATCTGAAATGAAACTTCCATAGAAAGATAAGAGAAAGAGCTAACTTCAGATTTAGGTAATATATCATCTTCCTACTTGAAATGTTGATTTTTAACCTTCTAGTCAGATTGAAAAGGAAAGGAAAAAAGAGCTGGGAGGAGGAAGGGAAATGGGAACGAGGCCATGGGATACTGTTGTCTAGACAGCAGCTCTGAGAATGAGTTCTAGTGAGGAGCAGGAGCTGGGCCTCACACGGAGTGTGTTAACAGAGAGAACCTACTGTGCACCTGCGGGTTCAGGGGCTTCCCTCATTACCCTCAGTCTTGCTCATTGGACATAATGACATTTCTTTTAGATATAAGGCTAATTTAAGATCATCTACCTTTTGGTTCCCTGGCCCAGGAAAATTTAGACTGGGTAGAAAGAACACCAGGTAACACTGTAAAAAGCTAAAAGCACCCAGAGTAAGATCTATGGCACAAGGATTGTGAGGGATCCTTGTAATTATGGAAACATTCTGTGTCTTGCCAGCATCAATGTCAGTATCCTGGCTGTGATACTGTCCTCTAGCTTTGTGAGATTTACCAGTGGGGGAAACTGGGGAGAGAGTTCATGGGATCCTTCTATATCCTTTTCACAATTATGTGTGAATCTGTAATTATCTAAGATAAAAAGTTTAATTTAAAAAATCATAATTGTGTCCCTTTCATATCATTGAAATAAATATTCAAAGTGTTAAGTAATTTAAGTTCAGCCCATCCCTGTGGGACAGGAGCCCATGATAATGTGAAAAGAACTTTTGTCAGATGTATTTTCAGAAGCAGAAATACTCGTACCAGAATGTTAGGTCATTTGATTATTCTCATTTTGATTTAAATGTGTTTTTAAAATTTACCTGTTGTATTACATGAATTGTTTCTTTATTTTTTCCAGTCTTTTCCTCATGGTTATCAGTATATCAGATATCATGGCTTTGGTAAGACATTACTGGATATTCAATATAAATAAGATAGAGTAGTGAAATGTGAATGCTTTTCTATATATGAACTCTTTAGATACTGAGGTAAGTGCTGGCATAATGTACACATGAATTACTTTATTTGACTTACAATGCAGTAAGAGTGTTCCTCTTAGAGTGTCTAATGTGATTTATTAGCATCTGTCATGTTAGATGTAGTCTTCCATGGTGCGTTGTATCTGAAATGAAACTTCCATAGAAAGATAAGAGAAAGAGCTAACTTCAGATTTAGGTAATATATCATCTTCCTACTTGAAATGTTGATTTTTAACCTTCTAGTCAGATTGAAAAGGAAAGGAAAAAAGAGCTGGGAGGAGGAAGGGAAATGGGAACGAGGCCATGGGATACTGTTGTCTAGACAGCAGCTCTGAGAATGAGTTCTAGTGAGGAGCAGGGAGCTGGGCCTCTCACACGGAGTGTGTTAACAGAGAGAACCTACTGTGCACCTGCGGGTTCAGGGGGCTTCCCCTCATTACCCTCAGTCTTGCTCATTCAGTAGATGGACTCGGAGAATTCCCTGAAGACTGTTACATTCACAAGTGTGGCTTGTCACAGGGGAAAGTGTGAGTCGCTCAGTCATGTCCGGCTCTTTGCGAGCCCGTGGCCTGTAGCCCGCCAGGCTTTCCTGTCCATGGGACTCTCCTGCTGGAATGGGCAGCCGATCCTCCTCCAGGGGATCTTCCCAACCTGGGGGTCAAACCCGGGTCTCCCGCACTGCAGGCGGATGCTTTGCCATCTGAGCCACCGGGGAAGCCTGTTGCCGGGGAAGGAGCCGATTCAGATCAGCCAAGGCAGACTTCAGGAGGGTCCGGCTGGGGGGCTCTGGCTGCCCTCCCCGGGGAGCGGGGACAGCGGGCTCTGCCACAGAGCTGTGATGCCACAGAGCTGTGATGTCTGGGCTTTTTATCGAGGCTCAGTTACGTATTATTCCCATGGCTGATTTTTTTTTTTTAATTTATTTTACTTTTTACAGAGTTTTGTTGTTTACTGCCCATCACTGATTTTTTATCTCACCCTGTCTAGAGAGGAAACTGATAACACATGACCCAGAGCCTCGAAGGTAAATCACATAATTAGAATAGCCAGTGGCTGACATCCCCAGGCAAAACGCTCCTGCCGGGCGGGACCTGGTCACACCCGCTAGTAGCTGAAGGCCCGGACCAGCCCTCTCCTCAGGGAAGGATCTTTGCTACACAGCTTCTGTGCTGGAGGCGGTGAGGCTGTCAGGGCCACTGCCCAAGTCAGAGTCAGCCACTTGGCTAAGAAGAGAGCATTTTTATGGTGTATTGAACTGGTTATATTTCCAACATTGACCACACATAACATTAGAACCAGTCGGCTTTCAGTTTTGCTCACAGAGTGGCAAATAGGCAGACATGCTAACCGAAGAGAATTTAAAGTCTCTGATAAGTTTCATACGAAGAATCAGACTGCCAAGTTTAACTTGGAGAGCCACGTGCGGTCTGACTTCTGCTCACCTGCCCGGCGCTGTATCTCGCCCACCCGGCGTGTTTCCTCTACCTCGGCCTCCCCTTGGGCCTGCCGAGCTCCCCCGAGACTCTCGGTGTCCGTGAAGGTTCCTCCCTGTGTCACAAACACACTTGTCCTGTGACCTCACCAACCGCTTCCTTCTGCTGGCTCTTCATTGTCCCAGAGATTTTTACACTTTTTGTTGGGATGGCCTTCCCTTGCACCCAAGTTGGGTGTGTGCCCCTTCCTCTGTGTTCCCATGCTCACCTGTGCTTCCAGGGATAGCACTCTTCACAGCCCCACCTCCGCCCCAAGCCTGATCATTTGAGTCAGTCCCTGGATTATAAGCCTCCTGAAAGGGTGTTTATCTCCAGGCCGGAGCATGGTGATAAGCTCATGGGAGACGCTCAGTAAACATTGATGATTACATGATACAGCTTCTGTTCACCACAGTCTCTAGTATTATTTAGTGTCTTGTATTAGTGTTGACTAGGTTTTCTTTCTAATTATTCACAGGTGTCACTTTGTGTTTATATCATCGAATGGAGTTGTTCTTTTTGACTTTTGGGCTATGGGTCATTTTAGTCCAAGCAAAAATTTCAATAAAAGGCATAGTCTTATTGATTCCAGTCAGAGAGCAGTTCTGAGGGAAATATGAAAGAGATAATCCCAAAACAACATGGTTTTTAGACTGACTCTGTATAGCCTTTGTTTTTTGTTTTTTGGGTTTTGTTTTTAATACATTTTGGCCTCTTTTATTGTTTATTTATTTATTTTCATCCATCTTTATTCTTTTTGGCATGTGTAGGCCTCCCACTGCAGTGGCCTCTCATTGCAGAGCACTGGCTCTGGACGCATGCGCTCCAGAGCGCTGGCTCGTAATTGGACACACTGCTACAGCCTTCCGGTGGCACGTGGGATCTCCCCGGGCCAGGGACAAACCGGTGCCCCTTGCACTGCAAGGCGAACTCTATACCGCCAGGGAAGCCCTAGCCTTTGTTTTTAATGGAGCCATATTTTGTTTTATTTTACAGCATTTTTTCTTCTTGATCAAAGATTATGGCAGCTGGCTTGACATTGGAACAAGGTATAGTATATGTTCACATGGAATTCTTAAAGAGTTTAGTGAAAAAAAAACAAAGTATCTTGCTATCTCAGTAAAGAAGATTTCAGTTTGGTTCTTGAAGCAAGCATAGCAGGTAGCGGTTATTTTAGGCCTCGTCCCTCCTTTTCTCAGCATTAACACGTTTCCAGGTGTTTTCTTGGGGTGCTGTGGGGACAGAGGTCAAGTCAGAGGAAAGCAGGGCAACAGGAAGGTACGAGGAAAGCTGCTTGAGTCGGGGTGTTGGGTGGCTCACTCCGGTGTCTGCATTCTCCTGGTCTCCGTCTCTCTCGAGAAGCGTGACGCTGCTCAGGCTGCGGTGTGAACCTTCTGACTCAGTGTGCATTTCAAGTCATTGTCGTTGGTCTCCTGGAGTCTTCAGTGTGGGAACACTGGAATACGTGATACCTGCAGAATCGTTACTTCAGGTATCATCTGAACAAAAAGCCAGTTTCCTCTTTATTGTGATTTGAGTGTCAAGGATGGCCGCAATCTGCTAACTTTCTTCTCTTCGAGGGGAGAAAAGCAAGGTTGACCCTTTTGCCTTTCTGTTTTCAAATCCATTCAGAGATAGAATACACTTTTATAGATGAATTTTATTTCCTTTGTCAGTATTTATTCAGCTAGGAATTGTGTAGATCTGGGCGGGGCTTCCGGCCCTCCGCTGCTCCGGCCTTGAGGCCGCTCAGCCGTGGCTGCCCCGTTGCTTGAGTCCCTGTCTGCCTCCCTCACAGGCAGCTGATCGGAACTGCTCACTCCTGGGGCGCTCGGCACATTGAGGGCACGCCATAGGTCATTAATTTTGTTTTCGTTAGTTTCTTAAGCCTGAAGCTCTGGGGAGGTTTAAACGGTCCTTCTCACCAGTTCTCTGATCCCAGAGTGTCCGGGCGGGTGGTGGGTCACAGCATGGGCTTTAAACCAGGCCTCCTGGGACTGACCTGGTTCTTCCACTCCTCAGCTGTGAGACCGCCAGCCAGTGATTTAACATCTCTAATCTTCCTCCGTCGCCTGTAGTCGTTTAGAATGAATTAGTTTATTTTACTCATTTAGCACAGTGCCTGGCATCAAGTAAACTCTAATAAATGGAGGCTGGTGGTACTGTATCACTCTGCAGTTCTGTGTCTTTATCCTCCATCGGGCTCCGTGTGTCTGACGCGTCGAGAGGAGAGAGAGCGCTCAGGTGCTGTGCCGTGTCTGACTCTTTGTGATCCCGTGGCTTCTCCATAGTTTGATTAATTTGCTTTCATTTTAAACATAGGTCAGGATTTTGATTGGGAAGTATTCTGTCAAAATGTAGGGCTTTGCATGTAAGACTTTTAAGTTTATGTTTAATGGTAGCCAGATGTACATAATATAAAAGGTACCACCTGAGGCCTTTCTAAGTGTAGGCTCTGGCAGCACTAAGCACGTCCACACTGGTGTACAGCTGTCTTAACGTCCACCTCCACGACCCTCTCCTCTCGCAGACGGCTCCCCATCCCCGCCTCCGCCAGCCCTGGCCGCCCCGTCTGGCTTTCTGCTTCCACATGTTTGACTCCAGAAAAGCTTACTTCAGTGGCACTGTACAGAGTTGACCCTCTCATGCTGGGATTATTTCCATGAATGCCATGTCTTCAGGGTTCATCTGTGTTAGCCTGTGTCAAAATCTCCTTCCTCCTGAAGGCTGGGCTGTGTTCCGTGGTGTATGGACCACATTTCCTTCACCTGTTCATCCATCAGGGGACACCTGGGTTGCGTCCCTCTTTGGGCTGTTGGGAATAAAGCTGCTCTCACATGGACTGAGGCTTTTTTGGATGGGAAGAGTCTATCCTGGTTTTGGCTCTAGAGAGGTGCCAGGAAATGAAGAGGATATAATTCTCCCATGAAGATGTACACCATTCACTGCTGCGTGGCATCATGAATGTATAGTACACAAAGGTTTTGATTTTCTCAGATTAGCTTGAGGTTTATCTTTATGTGGCAGGTTTTTTTCTTTTCCTTCAAAGTACACATTTCACTGTTATTGTCAGTATTGACATTTGTAAAACACAAAGCATTTTTAAATATCCATGGTCTCGATTCAACCAGGCAGATGTTTGTTGATCACCACCCAGGCACCAGGCGAATCGCTGGGGAGGCTGAGCGCACTCCTGAGCTCTCAGGAGCTTAAGGTCAGAGGAAACCAGGTGAGAGTAGTGCTGTGGAAATCGAAAGAACATTCCGGAAGGAGGGAGGTCACCGAGGTGTGACAGAGAGAGTAAGTAGGGAAAGACAGAAAGACACGCGTCAGGTTAAACAGCAGTCATTGAGGAGCTGAGCCAGGGACGGTTCAGTGGTAAGATTCAGTGCTTGACGTCTGCACTGAATCAAGTCCATTGATTTCTGGGTGAGGACCGCAAACCGCAGATAATCATTTCTCCTCTCTACCGACTCTTCAATACAATAACGAACCCAGCAAAAGTGAAAAAGAATAGAAAAATGAACGTCAGCAAATGCAAGTTGAATGAATTTCTAGAAGATGGGTAGTCTGCGAGAGGAAGCAGTGGCCCAGATGCTTATCGGGGAGTCCTGCCAGAGGACGGGGGACCCCGAAGGCCCCAGACTCAATCAGACAGTGGGGTGTAGAGTGAGGAAGGCAGAGCCCAGGGGAGCAGCCGCCTGTCTCTGTCCGGTGCTGGTGCCCGCGGGCTCTCCACCGGCCTCTCCGTCCTCCGTCCCCGGGCAGAAGATGCTCTGCTTCTAGCCCTTAGGGAGGCAGTGCTCCACGGCAGGACTCGCAGCCCCCTTCCGCCCTGGCCCGAAGGGCAGAGGCAGGCAGCCCGCCTGCTCGTCCTAAAACGTGACAGAGCCATTTTTATTACATACCCACTACTTACCAGCAGCCGTTCTGTTTGGGAGTTAGAGGAAAACAAGACTTTCTTAAAAAGTAAACACTACTCTCTGATTGCTATTCAGAAGAGTGTACCAATTCTACTCCTAGATATCTACCCGAGAGAAGGAAAAATACGTACACAAAAAGACTTGCACCAGAAAATTTTTTTTGGCCTCTTTTATTGTTTTTCTTTTTCATCCATCTTTATTCTCTGGCCTGTGTGAGTCTCCCAATCTCTTCCCTGTTATTGTCAGTATTGACATTTGTAAAACACAAAGCATTTTTAAATATCCATGGTCTCGATTCAACCAGGCAGATGTTTGTTGATCACCACCCAGGCACCAGGCGAATCGCTGGGGAGGCTGAGCGCACTCCTGAGCTCTCAGGAGCTTAAGGTCAGAGGAAACCAGGTGAGAGTAGTGCTGTGGAAATCGAAAGAACATTCCGGAAGGAGGGAGGTCACCGAGGTGTGACAGAGAGAGTAAGTAGGGAAAGACAGAAAGACACGCGTCAGGTTAAACAGCAGTCATTGAGGAGCTGAGCCAGGGACGGTTCAGTGGTAAGATTCAGTGCTTGACGTCTGCACTGAATCAAGTCCATTGATTTCTGGGTGAGGACCGCAAACCGCAGATAATCATTTCTCCTCTCTACCGACTCTTCAATACAATAACGAACCCAGCAAAAGTGAAAAAGAATAGAAAAATGAACGTCAGCAAATGCAAGTTGAATGAATTTCTAGAAGATGGGTAGTCTGCGAGAGGAAGCAGTGGCCCAGATGCTTATCGGGGAGTCCTGCCAGAGGACGGGGGACCCCGAAGGCCCCAGACTCAATCAGACAGTGGGGTGTAGAGTGAGGAAGGCAGAGCCCAGGGGAGCAGCCGCCTGTCTCTGTCCGGTGCTGGTGCCCGCGGGCTCTCCACCGGCCTCTCCGTCCTCCGTCCCCGGGCAGAAGATGCTCTGCTTCTAGCCCTTAGGGAGGCAGTGCTCCACGGCAGGACTCGCAGCCCCCTTCCGCCCTGGCCCGAAGGGCAGAGGCAGGCAGCCCGCCTGCTCGTCCTAAAACGTGACAGAGCCATTTTTATTACATACCCACTACTTACCAGCAGCCGTTCTGTTTGGGAGTTAGAGGAAAACAAGACTTTCTTAAAAAGTAAACACTACTCTCTGATTGCTATTCAGAAGAGTGTACCAATTCTACTCCTAGATATCTACCCGAGAGAAGGAAAAATACGTACACAAAAAGACTTGCACCAGAAAATTTTTTTTGGCCTCTTTTATTGTTTTTTTTCTTTTTTCATCCATCTTTATTCTCTGGCCTGTGTGAGTCTCCCACTTCAGTGGCCTCTCTCGCTGCAGAGCACCAGCTCTGGGCACATGCGCCCCAGAGCGCCGACTCTTAATTGGACACACCAGCCTAGCCGCTCCACAGCACGTGGGATCCTCTGGGGCCAGAGATTGAACTGGTGCCCCTTGCACTGCAAGGCAGACTCTTTACCCACTGGACCACCAGGGAAGCCTGTGCCAGAATTTTTTTTTTTTTTTAAAGATTTATTTACTTATTTGAGGAGGGTGGGGTGGGGAGGGAGGGGAGCAGGCAGGCCACTTCTATTGGTCTTTCATTTGTCCGTTTTCATCCATCTTTGTTCTTCGGCCCGTGTGGGCCTCCCATCGCGGCGGCCTCTGTTGTCGCAGAGCGCATGCGCTCCAGAGCTCCAGCTCGGTAATTGGACACATCGGTCCAGCCACTCCGCGGCACTTGGGATCTTCCCAGGCCAGGGATCGAACCGGCGCCCCTTGCACTGCAAGGCGGTGTCCTTACCCACTGGACCACCAGGGAAGCCCCTGTGCCAGAATTTTTATAGCAACTTTATTCATAACAAAAATCTGGAAACCACCCAGATGTTTATCAGCACTTGAATGGATAAACAAATTATGCTATATCCATAAAATGGAAAACTACTTATGAGTAAAAAGAGATGATCGACTGATGAACTCAGCTACATGGATGGATTTCAAAAATTGTATAATGAGTTCAAGAAACCTAGTGCATTAAGAGTACGTATAGTGTTGCATCCGTGTTAAATTCTAGGACAGAATCTGAAATCAAGAGAATGCCACACAGTGGCTGGGCCTGGAAGTCAGAAGGCCTAGAAAGGGAAGTGGTTAGAGTGGTTGCTTGAGAAGTCGGTAAGAAGGAGTGATGGGTGTCGCTTTTCAGTGTGAGGCCTTCTCCATTATTCCGCTTTAAGCGGCAGTCCAGCATCAGAGCCCTGGTGGGGGAAGCTCGTCCACAGGGCTGGGTAGTGACCCATCCCTCCAAGGTCAGAGCAAGGCTGTGCGTGGCAACAGAAGCAGGTACCTAGCAGTTGCCTATTCCAGACGTGGGCTCTGAGAGGCATGGCACTGGCCGCTCAGAGACCAGGGAATCCACTTATACTCCGTAAAAGGCACAACCAGACAGAAGCTCTCACTCGAGGAGGAAGCTCAGGATGCCAGTCGGAGGCTTTCCCCCAGCCACAACTCTGCCCCAGAGAGCCAGCCCTGGTGTCTCACTGCCCTGTTTACAGTGTCGCCCGGGGTGTGGTTTCATGCGATTTTCATCTCAACCCTGTGAAGTAGCACTGTTCTCCACCGCAGGTGTATTCCTGCCTCAGTAAATGCAGGCGTATCTCCTGGCCGCCCTGTGACCCTAAGAGACGCGACTGGCTCACGTCCCTGAGCCTGTGAGCGGCTGAGCACGTCAGGCAGGCAGCTCTTGGGTCCCAGGACCGTGTGTGCCCCCGCCCTTCCCCGCATCTCCCTAGAGAGGGCCTGGAGTCCTTGTTTTGTGATTCCAGTAACCTGTTTTGGAAAAGTAGCTTTGTGTCTAACCTTCATTTGTGATTGTTGCAAAGGAACCATTCACTGCAAACTTCTTTGAAGGACAACTTTAGGATCTACAGGAGAAAGAAATATTGATTAGGAGGGAGGGAGGCAAGAGTCAGGGCGTCTTACGTCAGAAAAGGACTTGTGGGGCCAGAGGCCTTTGTTAAAGGCACAGAGCAGAGTCTTGTCCTTGAAGAGGAAACGCTGAGACGCAGGGAGTGAGGCGGGAGGCAGCCTCCTGCTACAGGGCGGACAGGGTGCCAACAGGCGCCAGCTGCGCCTCACGCTGCCAGACTGCACAGCTGGCCAGTGGGTGCTTATGTCAGAAGAGGCAATAGATAGACCCCTTTTTTTTGTAAGAAATATGGGAATGTCGGCCACACAGTGGCTGGGCCTGGAAGTCAGAAGGCCTAGAAAGGGATGTGAGGTTGCTTGAGAAGTCGGTAAGAAGGAGTGATGGGTGTCGCTTTTCAGTGTGAGGCCTTCTCCATTATTCCGCTTTAAGCGGCAGTCCAGCATCAGAGCCCTGGTGGGGGAAGCTCGTCCACAGGGCTGGGTAGTGACCCATCCCTCCAAGGTCAGAGCAAGGCTGTGCGTGGCAACAGAAGCAGGTACCTAGCAGTTGCCTATTCCAGACGTGGGCTCTGAGAGGCATGGCACTGGCCGCTCAGAGACCAGGGAATCCACTTATACTCCGTAAAAGGCACAACCAGACAGAAGCTCTCACTCGAGGAGGAAGCTCAGGATGCCAGTCGGAGGCTTTCCCCCAGCCACAACTCTGCCCCAGAGAGCCAGCCCTGGTGTCTCACTGCCCTGTTTACAGTGTCGCCCGGGGTGTGGTTTCATGCGATTTTCATCTCAACCCTGTGAAGTAGCACTGTTCTCCACCGCAGGTGTATTCCTGCCTCAGTAAATGCAGGCGTATCTCCTGGCCGCCCTGTGACCCTAAGAGACGCGACTGGCTCACGTCCCTGAGCCTGTGAGCGGCTGAGCACGTCAGGCAGGCAGCTCTTGGGTCCCAGGACCGTGTGTGCCCCCGCCCTTCCCCGCATCTCCCTAGAGAGGGCCTGGAGTCCTTGTTTTGTGATTCCAGTAACCTGTTTTGGAAAAGTAGCTTTGTGTCTAACCTTCATTTGTGATTGTTGCAAAGGAACCATTCACTGCAAACTTCTTTGAAGGACAACTTTAGGATCTACAGGAGAAAGAAATATTGATTAGGAGGGAGGGAGGCAAGAGTCAGGGCGTCTTACGTCAGAAAAGGACTTGTGGGGCCAGAGGCCTTTGTTAAAGGCACAGAGCAGAGTCTTGTCCTTGAAGAGGAAACGCTGAGACGCAGGGAGTGAGGCGGGAGGCAGCCTCCTGCTACAGGGCGGACAGGGTGCCAACAGGCGCCAGCTGCGCGGCCTCACGCTGCCAGACTGCACAGCTGGCCAGTGGGTGCTTATGTCAGAAGAGGCAATAGATAGACTCTGAGGCTTTGTGTGTGCCCTCGAAGGGCTTGTACCAGGGTACAGAGAGTCAAGGGCACCTTCAAGAACACAGTGATGAAGCAGGATACCCCCAAGTAAGGCCTCGAACGGGAAGTCCCCTTAGCTGCGTCAGCTTTCCTGCCCTTGGTTACCTTGGCCTCAGGGCTCCACTAGAAATGTCTTCTCAGCCTTGGATCCCAGAATTCAGGAGCTTTTCCTGACTTAAACTGACTGACTGAGTCTTTCATGCTTTCATTCAACAAATCCTTGCTGAACGAGGACTCTGCGCCTGTCTTTCTTTTTTTTTTCCCCGGAAAGCTCTTTATTACAGACCTACAAAATGTGAGAGAGTTACGTGTGTTACTCGCACTTGTGTGGGTTTCTTTCTTCCTTCTTTGTTCACACAGCAGCAGCAGGAAAGGAAAATGCAGGAGGCAGTGGAGCCTGGTGCCAGGGTCCAGATCAGAAGGCAGGAGGGAGACAGAAAAAGCTCCGCGTCGGAGACAGCACGTCCACAGACAGGGTGTGGGCCCCGGCAGAGCCGAGCCAGCGGCCTGCGCCTGTCTTTCTAATCACAGGCACTCCGCCCCCCGCTCACGTCCGTCTCTTGTCAGTTCTTCCTGAGCCTCAGTCCACTGGACACGGTTGGTCCTGCCTCCTTCCTGCCACCCTCAGTCTCTCGTCTAAAACTCAGTGATCCCCTCAACACCCACCCCTCCAATTACTTCTCTTCCTCTCTCGTAATACACTGTTTCTTCAAAAAGAGGAATTTAATGTCTAGCATGATGTTCTTTTTGGCACGTGTGTGGTACCTCCGGGCCTGTTCCTGGCATGCCTTTACACAGTAATCTATTGATTAGGAGGGAGGGAGGCAAGAGTCAGGGCGTCTTACGTCAGAAAAGGACTTGTGGGGCCAGAGGCCTTTGTTAAAGGCACAGAGCAGAGTCTTGTCCTTGAAGAGGAAACGCTGAGACGCAGGGAGTGAGGCGGGAGGCAGCCTCCTGCTACAGGGCGGACAGGGTGCCAACAGGCGCCAGCTGCGCGGCCTCACGCTGCCAGACTGCACAGCTGGCCAGTGGGTGCTTATGTCAGAAGAGGCAATAGATAGACTCTGAGGCTTTGTGTGTGCCCTCGAAGGGCTTGTACCAGGGTACAGAGAGTCAAGGGCACCTTCAAGAACACAGTGATGAAGCAGGATACCCCCAAGTAAGGCCTCGAACGGGAAGTCCCCTTAGCTGCGTCAGCTTTCCTGCCCTTGGTTACCTTGGCCTCAGGGCTCCACTAGAAATGTCTTCTCAGCCTTGGATCCCAGAATTCAGGAGCTTTTCCTGACTTAAACTGACTGACTGAGTCTTTCATGCTTTCATTCAACAAATCCTTGCTGAACGAGGACTCTGCGCCTGTCTTTCTTTTTTTTTTCCCCGGAAAGCTCTTTATTACAGACCTACAAAATGTGAGAGAGTTACGTGTGTTACTCGCACTTGTGTGGGTTTCTTTCTTCCTTCTTTGTTCACACAGCAGCAGCAGGAAAGGAAAATGCAGGAGGCAGTGGAGCCTGGTGCCAGGGTCCAGATCAGAAGGCAGGAGGGAGACAGAAAAAGCTCCGCGTCGGAGACAGCACGTCCACAGACAGGGTGTGGGCCCCGGCAGAGCCGAGCCAGCGGCCTGCGCCTGTCTTTCTAATCACAGGCACTCCGCCCCCCGCTCACGTCCGTCTCTTGTCAGTTCTTCCTGAGCCTCAGTCCACTGGACACGGTTGGTCCTGCCTCCTTCCTGCCACCCTCAGTCTCTCGTCTAAAACTCAGTGATCCCCTCAACACCCACCCCTCCAATTACTTCTCTTCCTCTCTCGTAATACACTGTTTCTTCAAAAAGAGGAATTTAATGTCTAGCATGATGTTCTTTTTGGCACGTGTGTGGTACCTCCGGGCCTGTTCCTGGCATGCCTTTACACAGTAATCATGGGGACAAAGTGTTCATCAGAGCACAAAACAGTAGCAAAAAAGAGACTACAGAGGCAAAAAACCAGGAGTGAGCATCGTTCAAACCAAGGGACACAGGGTGGCGCGTTAGCACGCCTAGGGCGTGAATGCATGAACGGCCCCTCACTGCAGCACTGGCCAGGAGGGAGGTGTTAGCTCGGTGTTTCAGCGCTGGGCTTCGTTGATGATACGTATGGAAATAGTATATAGCTAATCGCTGCTATACAGGGTCACAGCTGTGCTAAAGGAATATTCCGTGGTAATAGTGTTGTTTATAAAGGCAGCTCCTCTGCACACACAGTGATTCAGGTCTACCTGGAGCTGTCCTGGTTTATGCCTTGTGCCCCAGTATAGCCATTACATCTTCATCTATACGTTGAAGACCCGGAGTGGTGGGAAGAGGGTAAAGGGCACGGCCAGTAAATAAGCTGGGCTAAGCCTCGGTTTATCTCTGTCTCAGTGCTTCCTCATCACGAGTCTGACTCCCCTAGGTTAAACGAAGTGCTTGCCCTGAGAGACTTCAGGTTTCAGAGCTCAGTTCTATTCATCAGACTGAGAGCATTGAACTAATCTACATAAATTCCCCACGTCCTCTCCCGGGCCATTCCTGCTGAAATATCTCCTGGCTCCCCTCTGTGTGTCTCCTTTGTCTGTTATACAGAAATACCCACTTAAGAAAGGAAGGTATAAAGGTATAAAAAAAAAAAAGAAAGGAAGGTGATGGAGGGCAGGGAGGCGGAAGAGGTTGGAGCAAAGAAAATGAAGTCCGAGTTAGTAGAGTTGGTCTTTCTGGAGGGCACTGCCCCCAGTTGATGCTGCGTGGTGAGCTTTCCTGGCGGCGGCTGCCCCCGCTGGTGAGTAGGACTCTCCCGCCCCGCTCACGTCCGTCTCTTGTCAGTTCTTCCTGAGCCTCAGTCCACTGGACACGGTTGGTCCTGCCTCCTTCCTGCCACCCTCAGTCTCTCGTCTAAAACTCAGTGATCCCCTCAACACCCACCCCTCCAATTACTTCTCTTCCTCTCTCGTAATACACTGTTTCTTCAAAAAGAGGAATTTAATGTCTAGCATGATGTTCTTTTTGGCACGTGTGTGGTACCTCCGGGCCTGTTCCTGGCATGCCTTTACACAGTAATCATGGGGACAAAGTGTTCATCAGAGCACAAAACAGTAGCAAAAAAGAGACTACAGAGGCAAAAAACCAGGAGTGAGCATCGTTCAAACCAAGGGACACAGGGTGGCGCGTTAGCACGCCTAGGGCGTGAATGCATGAACGGCCCCTCACTGCAGCACTGGCCAGGAGGGGAGGGTGTTAGCTCGGTGTTTCAGCGCTGGGCTTCGTTGATGATACGTATGGAAATAGTATATAGCTAATCGCTGCTATACAGGGTCACAGCTGTGCTAAAGGAATATTCCGTGGTAATAGTGTTGTTTATAAAGGCAGCTCCTCTGCACACACAGTGATTCAGGTCTACCTGGAGCTGTCCTGGTTTATGCCTTGTGCCCCAGTATAGCCATTACATCTTCATCTATACGTTGAAGACCCGGAGTGGTGGGAAGAGGGTAAAGGGCACGGCCAGTAAATAAGCTGGGCTAAGCCTCGGTTTATCTCTGTCTCAGTGCTTCCTCATCACGAGTCTGACTCCCCTAGGTTAAACGAAGTGCTTGCCCTGAGAGACTTCAGGTTTCAGAGCTCAGTTCTATTCATCAGACTGAGAGCATTGAACTAATCTACATAAATTCCCCACGTCCTCTCCCGGGCCATTCCTGCTGAAATATCTCCTGGCTCCCCTCTGTGTGTCTCCTTTGTCTGTTATACAGAAATACCCACTTAAGAAAGGAAGGTATAAAGGTATAAAAAAAAAAAAGAAAGGAAGGTGATGGAGGGCAGGGAGGCGGAAGAGGTTGGAGCAAAGAAAATGAAGTCCGAGTTAGTAGAGTTGGTCTTTCTGGAGGGCACTGCCCCCAGTTGATGCTGCGTGGTGAGCTTTCCTGGCGGCGGCTGCCCCCGCTGGTGAGTAGGACTCTCCCCGTGGCCCCGTGCCTCCCGGGCAGCAGTAACGCCATGCAGCGTGCCAGGGAACCGTGGGGCCAGGTCCGCGGCAGACGTGGGTTGTGCATCCTCATAAGCATCTGAGCGATGGCCAGGAAGAGGCCTGGGTTGTGGGGGAACACGCGCTTTAAGATTCAATACTACAGCACCCTGTAATAGGGTTCACATAGCCAGACTTCATTATGCTCCTTTTTCCTGCCTTTTATTTACTTGAATGTTGCTGTAACTTTCAACTTTCTAATTATTCCTATGTGAATATATATGTATTTGAAAAACTGAGCTGTTCCTTGTCATGTTGCAGATATTCTTAAACTTATGGGCAGAGTTTCCTTAAGGGGAACCTGGGTTATCTGAATTGTGCTCATATGGTGGTGGTTTGCATTGGTGACAGATTTTATTTCAGAATGCCTTTGTGCTAGTCATACAGTTAATAACTTCAGCCGCTCCATGCCTGCTGTTCACAGGAGCGGAATGGGCCCTTTTGTCCTCACTGTTGTATTGCCCTGTAAATGCATACATGCTGAGGATCTGTCCCAGACGTTGAGAGGACTAGGGCTGGGGACCCCACGAGTGCAGTCTCTGTGCGTCTGTAATGTCTGCAGTGTCCTGCGGTGACCGCAGCGGGCTTTCAAAGCAGGCTGGAGGAATTCCTCAGTGCCTGGCTCCAGGCTAATGGATACTGGTTGCTTTAAAACTAGAGATTGACTTGCTAGGGCATGAGACAGGATATCTGTTTATAAGTATAGTTCCATATGTTCAAAGTACATTTTTGGAGCAGATCTTACCAGAATTAAATTGAGACTTTTTTTTCTTTTTGGCCACTTCTATTGGTCTTTCATTTACCTTTTTCCATCCATCTTTGTTCCTTGGCCTGTGTGGGCCTCCCGTCGCAGTGGCCCCTCTCGCTGCAGAGCACCAGCTCTGGGCGCATGCGCTCCAGAGCTCTGGTTCGGTAGTTGGAAGCATTGGTCCAGCCGCTCCACGGCACGTGGGATCTTCCCAGGCCAGGGATCAAACTGGCACCCCTTGCACTGCAAGGCAGTGTCCTTACCCACTGGACCACCAGGGAAGCCCTAAATTGAGACTTTTAAAGGAATACACTCTAGTCAGTAGGATCAGCTGAAACAGTGGGTGTTAAGTTCAGTGGTTTTCTGGAGAACTTTTTGCCCTCCGGCGTTTTTATTTTTCAGTAGCCATATGAAAAATATCCTACCTAGGCCATGAAATTGAGGTGGGCCAACTGGGGTATCATTTCTTATTTTCTTCTTTTCTTTTGATCTTTTACACTGTTTATTTATAGGAAGCTTTACAGAGTACTGGCTTTTGTTAGGCATGCTGAGAGAAGTGCACTTTTTAAACTAGAGGGGGGAAAAAGCCTTTGAGGAACTCTTCATAGCTATAAAAGCATATATTTAAATTATGTTGTAAGTGCATTTGCTGTGAGATGAAGAGGTATCCTCCTCTGTTTGAACTTGAGTTTGACAGCAATATTCATTTGGACTCTGTTTCCTACGTGCACTGTTGTTATATATATTATTACAATATAAATGACACAGTATCATTTCTCTTTATAGTGAAGACTTATTAAGTTCAGTGATATTTTAATATCCTCCTAAATATAATTAATAAGCACCATAAAATACTTTCACTCTTGATAGTGAATACTAAGCTTTATTAAAATCAAGGTGCTTCTCAACCTGTGTCTTCCCCAGTATGTCTGACAAATAGGACCTGCTTCGATTGCCCATTATCTTAACCGAGAGGTGTCATCCACCTTTTATCACCGGTCGTGCAGGCTGGACAGGGCTTCCTGGTAACTCTGGTCCACACACCCTGTCCTCTGTCATCTTACCTGTGCACCTTGAGAACAGCTGATTCAAATGACAGGATAGTCAGGGGAGGGGGCGGGGACAGCTGGACTCAGTCCAGGGAGAACGCTGATGCTCCTTAGCTCTGCTGCGCTTTGGTGACGCCGAGACTAGGCTGAGGGAAAACAGCACAGCCTGAATGCCTTGGGCCCCGTGTGTGAAGACCATGAGCGTCACGCTGTTCCCTGCCAACAGTGTTCGCCTAACGAGCCAGGGGCCTGTGATTTCAGGCCGTTTAGGCAAGGAGACAGGCGACCTGTGAAATACCTTTTGTAAGTAGACTGTCAGTCAGTGTGAGGCTGGCCGCCTGCTTTCTGGGTTTACAAAACTTTGTTAAGAGATCAAATCCTATTTAATATGTTAAAGTTTTTAAAAATATTAAAAGTGATAAAGACCTTAAAGTGATAGCAAAATTTAGTGGAAAAAGAACTATAATCTTGTTTTTACAGCTTGAGGTATAATTTATATATTATGAAATTCATCCATTTTGAGATTTTAAATGACTTGAATGACTGTCAATGATTTTCGGCAGATTTATGGAGTCGCGCAACCATCAGTGCAGTCTGATTTTTTAATATTTCCATCGCCCAGAAAATTCCCCCATGCCTGATTCTGGTCTATCCAATCCCCATACCGAGCCCCCAGAAACCACTTATCTGCTTTCTGTTTCTACAGATTTGCCTATCATGGACATTTGAATACACAGAACCTAACGATATGTAGTCTTTCACATCTGACCTCTTTGAGTCAGTGTGATGTCTTTGGCGTTCCTTCATCGTGCGTTTCCTTGCTGAGTTGTGTTTGGTAGTGGAGACAGGCCTCCCTCTGTGCATCCTCTCTGGAGTGCGCTTCCTCACAGTTACGGCTTTCCTGCACCTGCTGCCTGGCCTGGCCTCCCGGTGGAGCCAGGGTCCGGCTGGACTGTTGGGATGCGACCCTCGAGGCTGTAGACGGGGCAGCTTGCACGCCCTCACTGACTCACCGCACCTCTGACCCCAGGCTCCAGTCCCAGCATTGCGAAGTGAACCTTCTTACATAACGTGAAGAAGTTGTGACCGTTATATCCAGTTTATTGGGTTGAGGATTTTGATCTCAGGAGCTGTTTCAGATTTTGAAACAGAACAGAAATGGGATAGAGTAGAAGATTTCTGTGGTAATTATGGGCTCAGCCTAAGAGTTCTATGACTAAACCTACAATAATTTGTAAACATCTCATACATAGAAATGTATCATAAGCTCTTTGTAGAAAACACTGAAAGCGTGTAGAAAAAATAAGAAGTCGGTCGTAACTCAGCCTCAGAGTCCAAAAGATTGATTGCCTTAATGATAGTATTTGTTTAGCAATTAAAAATCTAATTGTATTATTTTCTTTTTAGGTCAGAAGCCTACCCCAGTCCAGAGCCAGATTTCTAACATAATGAGTTCTCATTCTTATTTTTTAATTAGCCAGGTTTTTTTTTTCTATCAAATTTACTTATAAGATTAACCAATTAACCTAGAGAAAGATTCTAAACAAGAAAGTCCTCACCAGTGCTTTCCAAAGGAAATCTTATCAAGCCATAAAGCTTTACAATTAGAGGTTCTTGCTTAAAAGCTTATAATACCAAAAATAAATAAAATCTGCTTAGACTAGAGGCTCTTCTTTTCTGCCCTCGAGGGCCCTTGCTTATGGGCAGTTACCTTTAGCACACTGAAGCTTTGCCCAGATTGGCCCAGGGCAGCAACTTGACATTTGGGGGGCTGCCCCCCTACTGGACTGGAGTTGTTGGGCAGATGGACCGCAGGCCTCTTTTCTCTTAGGCTCCACAGCCTTCTAGGTGATTGGCCTGTTTTATAGTCACCCAACAGCCACCTTCCCAGGGGTCTTCAGACAAGTTCCCCGTGGCTTGTCGTGGGGGCCATCCTTGGGAAGCAGCTTTTCCCCCTACCAGGACTCCTCCTGTTTGCTGGGAGTAGAGGAGAGGAAAGGCGAGAAAATGTGCCCTCCCTTCATCAAGCCAGCTTGGTTATGGACCTGTTAAACCTTCTCTTCACCTTTGTTAAAGGGTGTAAAACGTGCGCATCTGCTATGAAGCTAGATTGTTAAGTGTAACTCTGGTATTCATCGTAAATAAATAACTTGCCCATCTGCCCTGAAGCTTAGCTTGGCAATCACTGTGGGGCACTTCTGCTCTATTGATCATTTGTCAGATCTGTATCCTAAATTTCTTTCCATATTTGCAAATGTATCATCAAGCCATGGACCATGTGGTATGGTTTTAAAAAGAAAAACTGAACATTTACTATGGGAACTGGGATTGAGTCATTTTGACAGTGTTCTTTTTCCCAAAGTCTAGCACATAGTAACTTTGACTCTTGATTGTAGAGAGATGTGTTCTTTTTGTTTTGCTGAGTCTCTCTGACTAAAACCTTCACTTCACTGAATTTGAGTTTGGGTGACATCTTTGTGGCTGGTAGTTCTGTCAGGGTACTTCTAACTTATGTCAAAACATGGAAAGGCATGCTCTGAAATATCAGATTACTGAACCTGGGGACATCTTGGGGAGTCTGTAGCTATTGTTCAGAGGATATAAGGGGGAATTTTTTTAAGGGGATTCAGTTTCTATCAAATTTACTTATAAGATTAACCAATTAACCTAGAGAAAGATTCTAAACAAGAAAGTCCTCACCAGTGCTTTCCAAAGGAAATCTTATCAAGCCATAAAGCTTTACAATTAGAGGTTCTTGCTTAAAAGCTTATAATACCAAAAATAAATAAAATCTGCTTAGACTAGAGGCTCTTCTTTTCTGCCCTCGAGGGCCCTTGCTTATGGGCAGTTACCTTTAGCACACTGAAGCTTTGCCCAGATTGGCCCAGGGCAGCAACTTGACATTTGGGGGGCTGCCCCCCTACTGGACTGGAGTTGTTGGGCAGATGGACCGCAGGCCTCTTTTCTCTTAGGCTCCACAGCCTTCTAGGTGATTGGCCTGTTTTATAGTCACCCAACAGCCACCTTCCCAGGGGTCTTCAGACAAGTTCCCCGTGGCTTGTCGTGGGGGCCATCCTTGGGAAGCAGCTTTTCCCCCTACCAGGACTCCTCCTGTTTGCTGGGAGTAGAGGAGAGGAAAGGCGAGAAAATGTGCCCTCCCTTCATCAAGCCAGCTTGGTTATGGACCTGTTAAACCTTCTCTTCACCTTTGTTAAAGGGTGTAAACGTCCCATCTGCTATGAAGCTAGATTGTTAAGTGTAACTCTGGTATTCATCGTAAATAAATAACTTGCCCATCTGCCCTGAAGCTTAGCTTGGCAATCACTGTGGGGCACTTCTGCTCTATTGATCATTTGTCAGATCTGTATCCTAAATTTCTTTCCATATTTGCAAATGTATCATCAAGCCATGGACCATGTGGTATGGTTTTAAAAAGAAAAACTGAACATTTACTATGGGAACTGGGATTGAGTCATTTTGACAGTGTTCTTTTTCCCAAAGTCTAGCACATAGTAACTTTGACTCTTGATTGTAGAGAGATGTGTTCTTTTTGTTTTGCTGAGTCTCTCTGACTAAAACCTTCACTTCACTGAATTTGAGTTTGGGTGACATCTTTGTGGCTGGTAGTTCTGTCAGGGTACTTCTAACTTATGTCAAAACATGGAAAGGCATGCTCTGAAATATCAGATTACTGAACCTGGGGACATCTTGGGGAGTCTGTAGCTATTGTTCAGAGGATATAAGAATTATAAGGGGGAAGTTATGTTTAGTTTTGTGAAAGCTAGATGTTTATGATTCAGTTTCTAATGGTGACAGACACGGGCACTGCTAATACCAATTTGGTATCAGGTTATAGTTGTTGGGGCTGTCTCAAAACACTTAACGCTCATCACTACTTCTGCAACAAGTACATTCTTTTTAACATTTTGATATCTATTTAAACCTAATTTGGTATCCTTGGTAATTCTGCATACTTTGTATATGCAGGTAACCCTCGAACCACAGGGGTTTGAGCTGTGTGGGTCCACTTCCACGTGGATGTTCTTTAGGCAGTCAGTGCTGCAGCGTCAGGCGGCTGGCTGAATGCGAGGAGGCGAGCCCACAGATGCTGCAGGACTTTGGATGCTCAGGGCCAATGATAAAGTTCCACGTAGATTGTCAACTGCTCAGAAGTTTAGCACTCCTAATCCATGAGTTGTTCCAGCTCTACATTTAGAAACATCAGAGGAGTCTCACACTTTTCCTCGTACGTGTTCTCTCTGCCTATAACGTGTTTCCTTTTCTCCTCTGTAGCATCAGCCACTACGTGATTGTCATGTCCATGACCATCTTCCTAGTGTTTCTCAGTTGCCTAGCTCAGGTGCTCACGACAAAGACACTCACACTGTGTGGCAGGCCCAAAAGCCACCTCGTGTGATGTTTGCCAAAGCCGTCATTCAGCCTGCAGAGCCTGTTTCTCATTCACCTTTTCTACTAAAGCCTTGTCAAGGATTCATGAAGAAGACGGATATAACATACTCTCTGCATAAAAGGACATCATATGGGGAATTCTGAGTTTACAGGTTATCTGGAATAAAGGAGCTTCTTTTTTTTCGGTTTGGCATTCAGGAAATAGTGGTTGCATCTGTGGAAAAGCATCGTAAGGCATTCTCCATGTTCATTTCTACCTCTGGTTGGCAACTCTTCTTCTCACTGATATTTCAGAGCAACCATAACTATCTGTGATCGCCAGCTGAACAGCTTCCTGTATTGTGTGCAAAGGAGAATGTGCTCCTGAGGGGGCGTACTGATCACCTCCCCAGTCAGTGCACTGACTGAACTTGAAGGGAATCACCAGGGGCCCCATAAATATTTATCAACTCTCAGCACTGGTTTTGCGAGGGGTTCTAATTACTAAACAACACTAGAAAAACAATCAGGATGTGGAGAAAAATGTCTGCAGGTGTTTTTTCAACTGTGAGACTTAATAACTGTTACTTCCCTTGTTTTACCATGCATTTGTTCCAGCAGACTTATTTAATTAATGTATTTATTTGGAGGAGCACACCACACGGCATGCAGGACCTTCCCCGACTAGGGCGGGAGCCTGTGCCCCTGCACTGGAGGCGTGCAGACTTCACCGCTCTACCTCCAGGGAAGTGCCCGACAGAATTCTCTATATCAGTGGTTAACCTTTCTGACACTATCATGAGAATCAGCGTTAAAACTGCTTTTCTTTCTGGTCATCAGACTCTAGCCCGGAGGCCCAAAGTCCTCTCGTTACATTTTAGTTATTATTTATAAACTAATAGTAATGGACAAAATATCTTGAGAATAATTTGTGTTTGAATTTTTCATGAAGTGACCTTTACATATCACTGTGCAGTTGGCCATTCGCTCATACTGTGCCAGAGTTTGGCTGATGCTTAGCTTTCTTGATCTGAGTCCCATTTTAAAAGGAAATAATTGATTTTGAATTAAGTTATAGCATCACTAATTCACATTAGTGATGAGGAAAAGCCCTCCACAGATTTTCAAATTGACAGGTAACTGAACAAATATAGGAGATTCAAAACTCAGCTTGGCAAAATGGACTTTCTCAGTTTCTATTTATGATGAAGTATACTTACAATCGATTTGTGATGATATTTCATGGTGTACCAGTGAATGCCTACAGTAGTACCCAAAAAAAGAAAAAAGAAAGATGTGTTGATGTCCACGTAAGAGCTCTTGTCCGTCTGTGGCATGAACTCTCAGCGGGCAGTGAAGAAGCAGCCGGGGCAGCCGTGGTGGTGGCCGATGGAGAACCCGTGAACTTCCACATTGCCTCAAAGCGTTTTGATCAGTCATTTCACAAGTCAGAGAAAACTGATTTTATAAACACGTAACATTTTCCCTTTTGTATCTAGTTTTGCCTTTCATCTGTTTCCAGATTTTCATACAGAGGAATTAATGAATATTTTATTAGCGCATGGTTAAAATGTGCTCCCTGCTTTATCTGTAGTTTGCTTTTTGAAGCAGGTTTGTTTAGAATTGTTTCAAGTCAGCATGAATGTACACAACAGGGATGGCGCCTGCAGCCCGGGCTGGCCTTGCCGTGCCGTGGCGGGGCCCTGAGACCCGCCGGGGACGCAGTCTGCACGATGGGCCTTTTCTATTGCACAGCTTATCAAAATACCTTGAAGTGTTTTGAAATGTGTATTTTTATATTGAATCACAGAAAAATAAAGTTGAAGTGGAATATACTTTTCCTGCCTTTTCATTGTGGCTTCTCCTTTGTCCTTGGATGTGGGGTATCTTTTCTCAGGGGGTGGGTTCCAGGGTCTTCCGCCAGTGGTGGTTCAGTAGCTAGTTAACGATTTTGGTGCTCTGGCAGAAGATGAGCGTGCGGCCTTCCACTCCGCCCTAGACTTTTAGGATTTAGTAAAATGTATTTCTGTTTATGATATTTATTTACTTTTTCATCCTGACTATGAATATCAGATTTTAAAGTCAAGGCTTAAGGCATTTGCTGATTAACTTTTGTTTAAATTAAGAATCCTGTAAGAACTGAGGTGGGCATATCAGGTTGAGAAAATACCGAACAACAAAAACAAAATGCTGTGTCTCGTGGACCATAAATAAATCTTGGAGGAGCATAAGGATTTAGGAAACTATCTGCAGCCTGTCTGTAATTTACTAATTAATTCTCTGTACTATTTTACTTAACATGCTGTATTCAGAACACCAAATGTTTGTTTTTTAGGGAAACAGTGTTGTAAGTGGTAGTGTGGACGTGAAAGTGTTGGCTGCTCAGTCGTGTCTGACTCTTTGAGCCCCTCTAAGACTGAAGCCTGCCAGGCTCCTCTGTCCATGGATTCTTCAGGCAAGGATACTGGAGTGGCAGCCATTCCCTTCTCCAGGGGATCTTCTGGGTCTTCCGGACCCAGATATATTCTCTCAGTAATCCCCTCATATGATACAGCAATGATAGAGCTGATGAACTACACACCTAGAAAATCTCCTCACTTAGGATACTGTTTCCATGAAAAACTCACCCCGACTCAGACACTAGGAATGAGTAGGTTCCCCACCTTTACACACTTACGGTAGACAGGGGACTCAGTTGCTCCTCCACCTTTTGATATATAACTCTGCTGTCAAATAGGTCATTTCTGATGGAGCGGGCCCAGGGGCAATGGAAGGGTGCATGGCTCGGGGACCTGTGGATGTGGCCTTAAAACAGGCCATTGGGGATCTTGAGATGGTGTCATCCTGGATTACTGAGGCAGGCCATAGACCCAATGGCTAGCGTCCTTGTCAAAGGCAGAAAAGGAGGCTTCCCTGGTGGTCTGGTGGCTAAGAGTCTACCCCCCAGTGCAGGCGACAGGGGTTCGGTCCTTGGTCCAGGAAGATTCCCAGGCGGGGGGCAGCTGGGTCCAGGCACCCCAGCTGCTGACGCGCAGCACCCCGAGCCCCTGCTCCGCAGCGAGAGAGGCCACGGCGACGAGAAGCCCGCACACCACAGCGAAGAGGAGCCTCCACGTGCTGCAGCTGAAGAAGGCCTGGGGGCAGCAACGAAGACCCCGCACAGCCATGAATATATTAAAAAATATATCAAAAAGAGAGAGCCAGCGCGAGAGAAGGAGATGCTAGATGGAGGAGAAGGCCTCGTGAAGATGGAGGCATAGATGGAAGCGATCCTGCCGTAACCCGAGGACTGTTGGCAGCCGCCCCAAGCTGGAAGGGCCGGGAAGGAGGGAGCAACGAGGGACTGCTGGCCTCCAGAACTGGGAGAGAACAAATTTCCACTGTTTCCAACCGCCCAATCTGTGATCGTTTGTTGTGGAAGCCCGAGGACGCTAACACACTTGGGGAGGTGAGTTTTACAGACCCCACAGCCACTTTTCTGACAGAACTCCAGCACGGCCATGGCCAAGTCACACCACTTACCAGGTCACGAGTTTGAGTCCCACAATTCACCCTGAAATGTGACTGGTTAAATAATGTCAAGATTGCTGATCAGGGGACTTCCATGGTGGTCCAGTGGTTCAGACTGTGCTTCTAATGCAGGGGGCCCGGGTTTGATCCCTGGTCAGGGAACTAGATCCCACGTGCCACAACTAAGACCCAATGCAGCCAAATTAAGATAAATAAAGCAATAATTAAGAAAAAAAAAAAGCTTGCTGATCAGTTGGCTTTTCTGGAACATTCCTGCCTATTTTTCTGGAAGTAGTAATGAGATCCTGAAGCTTTTTCGGTTTGGGTATTTATATGTCTGGATTCAGTTAAAACCAGAAAGTTGAAAGCTTGTCCTAAGTCTGCTTGTCCTTTAAACTGTGGCGTCAGGAGTTTTCCCGAGAAGAGCCTCCCCCTACCGAACCCTGTGGTATCCGTGACCTAATCCAGAATGTGAGGGAGTTTTCCCACAGGATCCCCGCCTACAAGTCCTCTCAGCCTTGATCCAGACTTGGCACAGATCAGGGCCTGGCACCCTCACAAGAACAGTCCCTGAACCCGAGAGGGAAGCCTGCCAGTGGCGTGCTCTTTGCGAAACCGTGAGTCTTGTGTAATGACATTCCGGTTTATGAGATCTTATCTCCTGTGGACCCGCAGGCTGGAGCTGCTGTGTTTATAGCTTCTGGGCCCTCGGAGTGAGAGGGAAGAACAAGGAGATGAGGGCCTGTCGGCTGTCCCCTGGGTCTCTGCTCTTGACAGCTTGCGTGGCACGAGGGGCCCGCTTCCCTTGTCTGGTGGACCAGCGCCTCCAGAGGTGGCTGACACCCGGCAAAGCTGGTGGGGCTGGAGCAGGCTTCGTGAGTGTGGCCCAGTGCGGCGAAGGCTTTGGTGTGAACTGCAGGTGCACGTGACTCCTGTCAGTGCCGCCTGCTGCTGCTGCTGCTTAGCCGCTTCATTCGTGCGTGACTCTGTCAAGCCTGGGGACTGTAGCCCGCCAGGCTTCGCTGTCCATGGGATTCTCCAGGCAGGGATGCTGCAGTGGGGCGCCATGCCCTCCTCCAGCCTGTCAGTAGCTATGGGGCCTTTAATAATAGGCTGGTCAGTACGTTCTCCCAGAGGCCTCTGTCCTGCTCTCCCATCCTCATCGTCTCTCCCCTCCCCCTTTTCTGACTGGCAGTTTGGAGTTGCAGCCCTGCTCCTTAATATTCCCTCGGGTGCGACGGTCACCAGGACTAAACACCCCATTCCCTTCCTCATCCAGCTCAGCTTTGCCAATAGAGTGAATGTGGCTTCCTTCAAGAGAGAAAGTAGCTGAAGCTCCAATACTTTGACCACCTGATGTGAACAGCCGATTCTGGAAAAGGCCTGGATGCTGGGAAAGAGTGGAGGCAAAGAGGAGGATGGCAGAGGATGAGGTGGTTAGATAGCATCACCGACTCAGTAGACATGAATTTGAGCTAACGCCGGGAGATAGTAGAGGACAGGGAAGCCTGGTCTGCCAACAATAAAAATCAAGAGACAGAATGAATTTCTCTTTCTTTCATTCATTCATTTGTCTACCCCATCATCCTTCCCTTTCTCTCTGTTTCTCCTTTTTTTAAAAAAAAAAACTGTTTTATTTGTTTGGCTGCGCTGGGGCTTAGTTGCAGTGTGTGGGATCTTGTTCCCCCACCAGGGATCGAACCTGGGCCCTCTGCCATGAGCACACAGAGTGCTATCCACTGGACCACCAGGGAAGCCCCTCTGTCTCTCCTTTTAAAGAGCTTGATTTGATTTCTTCTCAGCCTGTTGGACAACATCAAGGGTGAGGAGCTTTCCTTGAGCCCCTGAATGCCAGCTAGGAGGTCAGATTAGGGAACCTGAGATGGTTAGAGATCCTGTACTAATGGGCAGCCGTGTTTTCCTCAGGCCTTGTAGGCGGACAGAAAAACTGGTGGGAGAAGGAGGAAAAGAGAAGAGAGCAGCTGAGATCCAAAGGGTTCTCTGCATCTGTTTTCCCAAAAGGGGCATCAAAAATGAAAAGCCCTACAGAGCCGTCAGAAGAATGGAGCTGGTTTTTTCCTTTCCGCAGTCCTCCTGACGGCGCCCCTTCCCATCTCAGCCAAAACTTGTGTTCCTGCACGCGAGCACTGCAGGCAAGGCAGACAGACAGCGAGGCTCCTGGGAGTGACTCTCGGGGCTGTCCCCAGCTCCACCTCGACTTGTGAGTGGCTTGTCCCTGTCTGTGCGGTGCTGGAACTCTCCGAGGTCTGTGCCGCTTTGCAGAGTGTGAGAGGATGACCCCCGCCTACTGACCCAGAGACAAGCACGGGGATCTGCTTTTGGGGAATCAGGACAGCATTGCTGCCGATGAAGACGTCATTCCCTGAATTCCTCTGATGGTAACTTAGACAGCAAACCCAAAACCTTGGCCTTGCTAGCCTCGTACTCTAAGGCACTAAGGAAACAGAACCAGGCTTTAAAAGGAGTATCTCTTACCCAGGAAATTCCAGCAACTTTTAATCTACAAATAGATCATTTTCAAAGGGACACTTTGTTTGGAATTGCTTTCCTTTATTGCACAGTGCTTTTCCATTTAAATCGCTAGAATCACGTTAAGGAAAAGAGGAGAAACACGTTTCTTAAAATTTTAAGTGGAAAATTCTGGACGCTTTCTCAAGGAGACAATGTTTCTGCCTGCTACTACCATCTGCATAATGGCATTTCCTTCAATTAAAATATTTGTAAAGCTTCTTAATGTCTTCTGTTTCTTTTTAGAGCAGGAGGTTCAAAAGGACCAAACCTGTCTAAGGACGGTTTGAGTTATTCTTTCAGAGTTGCTCACACATTAGAAGGGTAACCAGCTCAGGAGAATGAAGTTTGTGGACTCCCTCTGCTATACTGGTGCTGTTTGGAGTCTCTGCCGTCACTACTGGCAAAGAAGGACCCCCAGGAGGCCCAGGTTTATAAAGGCTGCAGCACCTTACGGCTGTTAGGCATTCTCACCATCACATGGTTGTCATTTTTAAGAGCAAGGAGGTGGAAGTGAATTCATCAGCCATCCAGTGGGGTCTCTATGGATTGTAGAATGTGGTACTGTTACCAAGGCCTGACGCACAGTGAGGCCAAGCATACAGAAAGGTCAGAGTTTGGAGTGGAGAAAGGTTTGTTGCAGGGCCAGGCAAGGAGACAGGCGGTGCATGCTTTAAAAAACCCCAAGATCCTTGAAAGCTTTCAGCGAAGCCCTTTCAGGGAAAGGTGAGGAAGGGGCATGGTTAGTTGTTGCAAACTTCCCAGTGGGTGATCTTTGGTACTTGTAGGTGCCCGTGTCCAGGTCGCCGTTCCTACAGACCTTCAAAACAAACGTCATTTTCTGTTCTGACCAGAAAGGGAAAGGGAGGCATTAAATTCCGTCTCCACGCCTCCCTGCAGCTTTTTACACTTAACCCCCGTAGTAAGCACCCCCCACTTTTACTTGTTCACGGTCCCACGGCTCCACCATTCACCCTCCCAGGTCCAGGCCCTGGCTGAGAGGAGGGGCCACCGTGCGGGCAGGCAGTCACCCCGCCAGGGAGGCTCCTCCAGCCCAGGGCTGAGTCCTCCCAGCAGTGCCCAGGAGCCGCGGAGGAGGCGGATCTTGGTGGGCGGTGCCCACCCAGCCAGGTCCCCAGACCACGTCCAGCCATCGTCCCTGTGGGAGCCAGGTGCCTGGGACGCAGGTGGCCGGGACGCAGGCTCCTCCAGGCCCTGGAGACTGCGATCCAGGGTGACCACCGTTGCTGCACCCCGCCGACCGTTGCCTGAACGAGCTCACAAACAGCCCACCGGTCACAGGCTTACAGTCAAAAGTACTAACGGCCACATGCTAATGGGCCACATGCTAAAGCTCAGTGTGCCAGCAGCCACGGGCTAAGGGCTATATGCTAATGGTCACGTGCTATAGCCATGCGCTAAGGGCTATATGCTCGGTCACAGTGCTAACAACCACATGCTAATAGTCACATGCCAACTGTCAGGTGCTAAGGGCACAGACAGGGTCTCCTAAAGGTTTCGGGCTAATGGCCAGGCTGCCACCGTGTGCCCCACCCTTCCCTGTCACAGGGCTCGTGACAGCCCTGCTGCAGGAGGACGCAGTCTAAGAGAAGACATTGGAATGGAATATGTGCTGCTGGGAACAAGGCCTGACGCACAGTGAGGCCAAGCATACAGAAAGGTCAGAGTTTGGAGTGGAGAAAGGTTTGTTGCAGGGCCAGGCAAGGAGACAGGCGGTGCATGCTTTAAAAAACCCCAAGATCCTTGAAAGCTTTCAGCGAAGCCCTTTCAGGGAAAGGTGAGGAAGGGGCATGGTTAGTTGTTGCAAACTTCCCAGTGGGTGATCTTTGGTACTTGTAGGTGCCCGTGTCCAGGTCGCCGTTCCTACAGACCTTCAAAACAAACGTCATTTTCTGTTCTGACCAGAAAGGGAAAGGGAGGCATTAAATTCCGTCTCCACGCCTCCCTGCAGCTTTTTACACTTAACCCCC
Source organism: Tragulus kanchil (assembly GCA_022376925.1). NCBI lineage: Eukaryota > Metazoa > Chordata > Mammalia > Artiodactyla > Tragulidae > Tragulus > Tragulus kanchil. The sequence continues at coordinate 155,812,415 of JAIOJX010000003.1, read as the reverse complement.
GTAGTAAGCACCCCCCACTTTTACTTGTTCACGGTCCCACGGCTCCACCATTCACCCTCCCAGGTCCAGGCCCTGGCTGAGAGGAGGGGCCACCGTGCGGGCAGGCAGTCACCCCGCCAGGGAGGCTCCTCCAGCCCAGGGCTGAGTCCTCCCAGCAGTGCCCAGGAGCCGCGGAGGAGGCGGATCTTGGTGGGCGGTGCCCACCCAGCCAGGTCCCCAGACCACGTCCAGCCATCGTCCCTGTGGGAGCCAGGTGCCTGGGACGCAGGTGGCCGGGACGCAGGCTCCTCCAGGCCCTGGAGACTGCGATCCAGGGTGACCACCGTTGCTGCACCCCGCCGACCGTTGCCTGAACGAGCTCACAAACAGCCCACCGGTCACAGGCTTACAGTCAAAAGTACTAACGGCCACATGCTAATGGGCCACATGCTAAAGCTCAGTGTGCCAGCAGCCACGGGCTAAGGGCTATATGCTAATGGTCACGTGCTATAGCCATGCGCTAAGGGCTATATGCTCGGTCACAGTGCTAACAACCACATGCTAATAGTCACATGCCAACTGTCAGGTGCTAAGGGCACAGACAGGGTCTCCTAAAGGTTTCGGGCTAATGGCCAGGCTGCCACCGTGTGCCCCACCCCTTCCCTGTCACAGGGCTCGTGACAGCCCTGCTGCAGGAGGACGCAGTCTAAGAGAAGACATTGGAATGGAATATGTGCTGCTGGGAACAAGGTACACTGAAACAGAAAGCATCTAAATTTACATTTAGATACATTTAAATTTAGTATCTTACTGTTTTTTTTTTTTTTTTTTTTTTAAAGCTAGTGCCTCAAAGGAGGAGGTCTTAGGCCACACTGATCTGCGTATTTGCAGTGGTTATGGTTCCACATGGGTCTGTGAGAACGGTGTCTCCTCCTTCCGAGGCCTCTGGCCACTTCTGGTGTGTCTGTCGAGTCTCCCAAGCAAGTTCGTGGTGGATTTTCTGTCTTTTGACGAGGGGCGCAGTAGCACACCCAGAGCTGTGGGGATTCTGTGTATGAGGAAAGCGGTGTGGGTATATTTTGAAGTAGTAAGAGACATCTGTAAAAGGGAATGCAAAATGGTTTACTGATGGGTTAGAGATTTATCTGTTAGCATTGATTGTTGTCTGTTAATTGTAACTGACTGCGATTAACGAAGAAACCCCTAGACTATTCTGATGATTATAAGAGGGAATGAGCATGTGTAGCCAATCCCAATCAAAGGGGAGGGTCTTGCACCATCGATTGGTTCAGCCTTTAAAAACCGCCGTTTACCTCCAGTCAGGGCCCTCGCAGGAAACTTAGTTCCTTGTGGGTGGTCGCTGGCACCAGCCTAAATAAACCTCATTTCCATCTACCATGAGCGGAGCTGGGTGCTTCACTGAGCGCGCCTCACAACAACATCCAACTTGATATAACTGTTAATCCAGGACATTATAAAAGTAGATTCTTCTCCAAGTTGAAAGGTCTGGCTTTTTACAAGGACCTGTAGGCTGCTGTTATCTTTGCTGCTGTGCCCCTGATGGTATCATCTGTTACTGATTAGTTCTTGGGGCCAACACAGAGTGAAAGTTTCCACCTGCTTTCAAAAAGGGCTAGATTGTTTACATGTGTCTGTTCTTGAGATTTAGTCGTCCTGTGTGGTGAGTGCTGAGTCGTATCTGACTCTTTGTGCCCCCATGGACTGGAGCCCCACTGACTCTTCTCCAGACAAGAACACTGGAATGGGTTGCCATTTCCTTCTCCAGGAAATCTTCCCGACCCAGGGACCAAAACCTCATCTCGTATGTCTCCTGCATTGGCAGGTGGATTCTGTTTCATTTTTTAATTTTGGCCTTTTTTTATTGTTTCTTTTTCCTTTCTTTCTTTTTTTTTCCAGATTTTCATCCATGTTTATTCTTTGGCCTGTATGGGCCTCCCATTGCAGTGGCCTCTCTCGTTGCAGAGCACCGGCTCTGGGCACATGCGATCCAGAGCACTGGCTGGTAATTGGACACACTGGTCCAGTCACTCCGTGGCACGTGGGTTCTTCCCCAGCCAGAGATCGAACCCGTGCCCCTTGCACTGCAAGGCGAACTCTACCCACTGGACCACCAGGGATGCCCTGGCAGGCGTATTCTTTACCACTAGCGCCACCTGGGGGAAGCTTGAATCGTTTAAACTGGCTACTTGGACTTTTTGTTTTTTTGCCTACTTTTTAAATTATCTACTGAAAAAGATATAATAGCATTCACAGAAGCCTGTGATTTAGTTCTCAGTATTCCCATTTCTGAAACTTAGACTACTCTTCCTTATTTCTAAGTACTGTTTGTAATTGTTTTGTTTGATCCTTACACAAAGATTTCCTTTCACAAAGATTTACCATGTTCCTATTGTGTGTCACTCATATTCCAGTGAAAAAGAGTTGCATTTCCATGATGAATGTGCTATAATTTATATATGTCCCAAGCTCTTCAGCTGGAAAAGAATCTGCCTGCAATGCCGGAGACCTGGGTTTGATCCCTGGGTTGGGATGATCCCCTGGAAAGGCAACCCACTCCAGGATTCTTGCCTGGAGAATTCCATGGGTTGTCCATGGGGTCACAAAGAGTCAGACATGACTGCTCACGACTTGACTTTTCTCTGGACACCCAGAAGGGAAGCTGATAACTTTCGACACGGAGAAGGGACTGGGGGAGATTTCACAAATGTCATATTTGAAGTAGGCCTGTCAGGACAGTTGTTATTAATGTGGAGGGGTTTAAGATGCATCGATAGCTGCAATCTAGGTAATAATCTAGGTGAGACTTCACTTTGACAGGGACAGTGACAAGAATTATAGTTGAAATCTGCTGCAGGCTTGTTCGACTGACGTGATGTGGGGAGTGGGGTAGACACACGGGTGCTGGGGAATTCTGCCTGCGTGTTCAGTGGATGTGGGTGCCTCGGCTTTGGTTTTTAAAAAATGGAGGAAGAGGGCATTAAAGGGCAAAATGTTGAATTTTCCTTTAAAATTTTTTTAATTTTACGTTTGGTTGTGCTGGCTATTCGTTGCTGCAAGCAGGCTTTCTCTAGCTGGGGCAAGCAGGGACTTCTCTCCAGTTTGGTGCATGAACTTCTTATTGCGGCGGCTTGTCTTGTGTCAGAGCACAGGACTCTAGATCACAGGCTTAGTTACCCCTCGGCATGTGGAACCTTCCCGGACCAGGGATTGAACCTGTGTCCTCTGCATTGGTGGGCAGATTCTCCACACCCCTGAACCACCAGGGCAGTCCAAGAGGATGAATCTTCTTCCTGTTCAACGTGAGATGCCCAGATGCCATCCTGTGGGAATCTATCTTGGTAGTCTGCTTAGTCAAGTCTTAGAGGAAATCCTGGGTTCATGACACATAAGATCTTTCGTGAACTGGTCCACAACAATGTTTCTAGCATCCTCTCTTGTAACTCACCTCTCACTGTGTTTTTCCAGACCTACTAGACTACACACAGCTGTTTGCTCTCTCACTGATCTTTACCTTTCAGGGTGCCTGAAACACTTTTTCTGGAAGGAAAAAAAAAGCAAAACAAATCAAACAGACAAAAATAGGAACAAAATAACTGTCTCTCAGTAGGAAAATAATCAATACACTGGCTTACCCAATAGTTAAAACTAAGGGATTAGATCTACATATATCAACATATATCATTCCTATGAATAGGAATCTAATTGACTAGAAGTAACCAAATTAACTAAATATGTACAGTTTGATACCATTTTTTTATGTCTCATGTACCACACATATGTAGTAAATACATTTATAAGTAAAAAAACTGGCAACTTTATAATGTTGAATCTTCTCATCCATGGACATGAGGTATCTCTCTATTCAGGCCATTGTTATGTCCTTCAATAGAGAGGTAGTATTTCTGCGTAGAAATCTTGTGCAATTTTATTAGCATCCAGTCTCGGTCTTTCTTCTACTAGTCCATCCTAGACCTAGATCTTTCTTAGTCCATCCTAGACCTAGATTGGTGATTCTTCATCCTGGAAGACGTCTCCCGCTGGTACCCACAAGGGTGGGTGAGGTTTTCCATATAGTCATTAAGAATGGAGACAGTGTCTTATTTATTGTGGCATTTCCAGTGCTTACCCAGGGGCTGGCACATGGTCAGACCCTAGGCCACACTGGACAATACACTCAGGGGGCATCGTTGAAGCCAGGGACTGCATGTGAAGGTCATTATGAGGACCAAGAATGTATAACAAGCAAGGTGCTCAGCCCAGGGGAAGTCTGTGATAAGCCACAGAAGGGAGAGGTCCTGGAGTGACGGTGGTGAGTAAGCATGTGCACTGGTGTGCTGAGTGTAGAGTTCCCACGAGTCCAGGCTGATGGCTGTGTGTAAGCCTAGTGAATGTAGGTCTTAAATGGGAAAAGAATAATGCCAAGCACTTAAAAAGTGAAGGAGGCTGTGATTTCTACATGTGCCTGGATCAAATCGAGCTGTTCTCCTGAATGGGCGCAGATGATCTTCGGGCCTGCAGACAGAGCCAACAGCTGTTTCTACTTCAGTCTTTGACTTGATCTCTCCTGCGTCCAGCCTCCCCATTCTGCCAGAGCAGCTGGAGGTCCTCCTGGTTCTTCTAGGAAGCGTCCTTTCCCAGGGGAAGCAGGAGTTGGCTCTGCCTTCTGTGTTTGTTCTCAGTGGCTCCTCTGTTCTTGACCTCATCTCCAAGGCCTTTACTCCCCAGATGGGCTGGAGTCAATCCCTGGAGCTTTGAGCAGTTCCCAGATCCTCTAACTGCTCTTCTCTCACAGTGGGAAGGAATAAAAGGGGGAAATAGGAAGATCCCTAGGGCAGACACTGCTGTTTGTGGAGCCAACATCAATCAGACCTTTTACTAACTGAATCTCAGTTTCGTTCAGGGTGGTCCTATAGGACTTGGCTGCAGCCTTGGTGGTCAGATGTGGCTGTCATCTGGTCAGTGAGATGGACGAGCACGTTGCCTGGTGAGCATTTGGGAACACTCTTTATTGAGGGGCTAATTCAATAAGTCCTCGCATTTTTGTGATTTGCTAGAATGCAGAAGCACTGCTTGAAGGTGTAGGAGACTATAGACAGGGGGCTACAGGCCAGGCAGAGTCCAAGAATGAAGGAGCAGATAGCTGGAAATAGGGTGGACTCATTAAAAGTCCTGCTTTACGGAAGTCACTGTTTAGTTGGTTTTCCCGTTATTTTCAGTACAGTTCACATGTAAGTGATACCACTTTAAGTGTTGAAATTGAAATAAAGATTTGTTTCTGTCCATTAAGAAGTGATAAACTCTCCAGGGTCCTAGGTGGTACTTAAGCAAAGGCTAAAGGTGATTACTCAGGGATGTCTAAGGGAATTCCTATAGGAGATGAGGAGTTGAATTTGGCGAAAAAACAGAAATGTTAATTTATAAAGAAAATCATTTTGAGATAAAAAAAAAGTGGCTTCTGGAACCTCAAAGTGAAATTCTAATTACTGTCAAATAAGGTTTCCTTATTATTTTAGAACTTAGGAACCTACAATTCTATGTGTATAACATTCATGCATACAGAGTAAAACAGAGATGGTGGAGATGCTAAAGAAAACTAACCTTTATTTACCTTTACTTACCTTTATTTAATAGTTACCAAATGCCAGACTCTGGTCTAAGTACCTCCAGCTTTCATCATCACAAAAACTCTTTAAAGTAGATACTATCAATTATCACCATTTTAAATAAAGGGAAACTGAGGCACAGATTTAAGAAGTTTGCTCAGGTCATAGAGCTGTTAAGTGGTACAAAATAGGCCGGTACTTAGCTCTGTTGATCTCAAGATCTGCTGTAATCTTTCTATAGGTGCAGTCAAATTAATCAAATTAACTCACAAAATGTTAAAAATTTACATGGTTAAATGTAATACTGTTCTTTAAGATTCTCAGGAATGCAGAGTATGTTCACAAAAAAATAATTGAAGTTGCTTATGTTAATAAGCAATTTATGCTATATATATATAATTTAGTTATAATAATGTATTTTCTATGAGTAAAAATAAAAACCACAGGTGGTCAATACCCTCAAATAATAATAGCATCATATCCATCTAGTGAGATTAGAGATATTTTTTCTTTTATGATGTTTTCATTTTTCCCATAATGGTTTAGTTACGATATCCTTTCTGTTATAAGAAAAACTATTAGAGAACCATTGTGTGCGCTAAGTCGTTTCAGTCATGTCCAAATTTTGTGACCCCATGGATTGCAGCCTTCCAGGCTCCTCTGTCCATGGGAGTCTCCAGGCAAGAATACTGGAAGGGGTTGCCATGCCGTCCTCCAGGGGATCTTCCTGACACAGGCATTGAACTTGTATCTCTTCAGTCCTCAGCATTGGCAGGTGGGTTATTTACCCCTAGCGCCACCTGGGAAGCCCAGAGAACAATAGTATACTGGTTTCCAAATCCTGACTGGAAATTGTGCAAAGGATAGCTGTCTTCAGTTCAGCTGAGGGCTTGGGAAGCATTAGGGGCGCAGCTGTCCTGCAAAGCCCAATTGTGGGGTGAGAATTCTGTTTCCGGATGTTGGGGTCGTCTGCATTTTTAACCTCCTACTGGGGAAGGGCTGTAGAGCTGATCCTCCATCTTCTGGGTCAGGAAATAGCAAAACTACTTCTCCATGCTGCCCTTTGGGGGCACCAAAGGCCATCTCGAGGAAGGTCACACAGCGATGGGAGAAAGCACTTTCCTTGGTAGCACAGGAGACTGACAGGGAGGCAGGCACTAGGAAACCGCGGCCATGCATTGTTCAGTTGATAAGCCACAGGCTGCTGGTGCGGATGTGGAATTGATGACTGAGGGCAGGAAGCACGCGGGAACTGGGGTGGCCCTGGGTCTCCATTCTCATCAAGCAGGTAAGCTCTGGAGAAATGTCCTGAGATCAGGAGTGAAACTGGGGGATGAGGTGTCTGAGACAGCTGGGAGGAGTCTGGATGGACTCCCAGGCAGCAAGGGCAGCCAGCGTGCTCCTTCAAGGACCTGGAGGTGGTAAGGCTCCCAGGCCTGCACCAAAGAAAACCCCAGGACAGCACGGTCAGGTGGGGAAGCAGTAAAGAGGCTCTTGGCTGCGGCATTTTGAACAGACCCTCAGCTGCAGCTCGTTTGGAGTTAAGGTTACTTGAAGGAAGAAGACTGCAGCGGGTCGTGAGGTGGACTGAGGTTTTCTTTTTTTTTTTTTTTTGGCCACTTCTATTGGTCTTCCGTTATTTATCTTTGTTCTTGGGCCTGTGTGGGCCTCCCCTCACAGTGGCCTCTCTCCCTGCAGAGCTCCTGCTCGGTAGTTGGACACATCAGTCCAGCCGCTCCACAGCACATGGGATCCTCTCAGGCCAAGGATCGAACTGGCGCCCCTTGCACTGCAAGGCGGTGTCCTTACCCACTAGATCACCAGGGAAGCCCTGAGGTTTTCTATTGAGCAGGGGTCTGGAGGCCTTGAGACTGTCCCTTCCCCTGCCAGTGTGATGTCGGCACATATTGGCAATGAACTGATCCTGGTCTAACAAACAAAAGAACAAAGATTACTATTAATACAGCCATCCATCCGCAGCCCAAGTTCTCCCATCCTCAGCTCCTGCTGCTACCAGGGTCCGAGGCAGGACTCTCACTGCCTTCCCCTCTCCCTCCTCCTCCCTCTCCAGGCTCTGGTTTTTCTGAGACTTCCTTTATTCTTCTCCAAGTCTGTCTGACTGTTGGTGTCAACCACATCTTGCGTTTCCTCGCAACATCTCTGACTTTGAAATAAGATGGATAGGGCGGAGTTGAGAACTGTGAAGGGAAAATTGTCAGAATTTGGCAAAAGCTAGAACTCGCTGAGAGACAGATGAGTTAAAGAGAGATGGGGTTTTCCTGTTAGAAGATGAGTAGCCAGGGCCCTTGGGAGCTCTGTATCATCATCCATGGTTTTCCTTTTTGCTATGTTTTGACCTTAGTTAGGAACACACAGCATTCATTCATCGGTACAGAGAGGCCTTGAGATATGGTCTATGGGCACAAATGCTGGGAGATGACAAGGGGTTTGGCTTTCTCAAGAGAAAAATCCTCAACTGAACTTTTCACACGGATGGAAAAATTTCTTAGACATGCACACACAAAGTGAAATATCTCAGTTTTACAGATGGCAATCTTTCAGGAAATGAACGACCACACTAATATTTATATGGCTTGATTTGAATCATTAGTGTGTTACTCCTGCCCCTTCCAGAGTCGGGATTTCGTTTCTGAAATGGGTCATGTGAAGAATAGGTGTTGGCTGGTGCTGGACCTCTGCATCCTGCCTTTTTGGGCAATTTCAGTTGATGGACTGAACCTGTTCACTGGATATTCTCGAAGGTCTGCTTTGACACAATGGCCCTGATGGTGGGCATGCTGGTGGCAGGGAGAAGCATTGTATTGAGCTTCCTTAGTAATAGGCCACAGGGTGTTGAAGACTTTAGGAATGTAATAACCATAGAGATGGTCCTTCTAATCCACGGGTAGCATTTCAGTGTCTTCTCTAGAGATCCTCCAAGAAACTCCTGAGCAGTCACGGAAAGGCAGAGGTGCGGGGAAACCCAGCCCCTTGCCTTGAGCCAGTGCGCCGTTGAAGGGCTGCCTCTACGGCTCCTTCCCTATGGGATCGGGAAGAAGCTGCCCCCTGGGGGATTTTGAGAGACATCGCTCTCTTGTTTGTTCTCTCCTGTTCTGCTCCCTGCGCGATTTATGGTCTCCCAAGGCACTCACCGCTGTGCTTTCCCAGGGTGCCATGCTGGTTTCCCAAGGTGCTTTTACAGGAATCCCTTTCTTTGGGCCTATTTTGGGAACTCTGTCCTGAGGCAGCATTGATCATCAACAGCTGCGAGCCTCAAAACACAAGAAACCTCCAGATGGTCAGTGCCTCTAACATCACCAACAGAAGTATCCTTGCCAAAAAATGTCAAACCAGAACCTTATACTGCTTCTAGGTCCAGCTATCAAGGAGGAGGGTATACAGAAGACAGGAAGGCAGGATACAAACACAACACTGTAGGGATGTGGTTGGAAGAACACAGACGGCGGCAAATGCTATAGGATTAATGATCTCATGCCCTAAAAAATAATTCACAAGATAAAAAGAGATAGGAAAGCTGTACATTAAAAGAACTTTAAGAAACATAGGAATTAATCACAACTTTATTTTAAAATATAAAAATAAGTGCACAGCATCACATGAGATCGAAATTTGAACCCAATATCTGATACAAGGGAATAATGATTACTTTTTTGAAGCATGATAATGACATTTTTAGAGAATCCTTATATTTTAGATGTTCACCCTTCCAGAGTCGGGATTTCGTTTCTGAAATGGGTCATGTGAAGAATAGGTGTTGGCTGGTGCTGGACCTCTGCATCCTGCCTTTTTGGGCAATTTCAGTTGATGGACTGAACCTGTTCACTGGATATTCTCGAAGGTCTGCTTTGACACAATGGCCCTGATGGTGGGCATGCTGGTGGCAGGGAGAAGCATTGTATTGAGCTTCCTTAGTAATAGGCCACAGGGTGTTGAAGACTTTAGGAATGTAATAACCATAGAGATGGTCCTTCTAATCCACGGGTAGCATTTCAGTGTCTTCTCTAGAGATCCTCCAAGAAACTCCTGAGCAGTCACGGAAAGGCAGAGGTGCGGGGAAACCCAGCCCTTGCCTTGAGCCAGTGCGCCGTTGAAGGGCTGCCTCACGGCTCCTTCCCTATGGGATCGGGAAGAAGCTGCCCCTGGGGATTTTGAGAGACATCGCTCTCTTGTTTGTTCTCTCCTGTTCTGCTCCCCTGCGCGATTTATGGTCTCCCAAGGCACTCACCGCTGTGCTTTCCCAGGGTGCCATGCTGGTTTCCCAAGGTGCTTTTACAGGAATCCCTTTCTTTGGGCCTATTTTGGGAACTCTGTCCTGAGGCAGCATTGATCATCAACAGCTGCGAGCCTCAAAACACAAGAAACCTCCAGATGGTCAGTGCCTCTAACATCACCAACAGAAGTATCCTTGCCAAAAAATGTCAAACCAGAACCTTATACTGCTTCTAGGTCCAGCTATCAAGGAGGAGGGTATACAGAAGACAGGAAGGCAGGATACAAACACAACACTGTAGGGATGTGGTTGGAAGAACACAGACGGCGGCAAATGCTATAGGATTAATGATCTCATGCCCTAAAAAATAATTCACAAGATAAAAAGAGATAGGAAAGCTGTACATTAAAAGAACTTTAAGAAACATAGGAATTAATCACAACTTTATTTTAAAATATAAAAATAAGTGCACAGCATCACATGAGATCGAAATTTGAACCCAATATCTGATACAAGGGAATAATGATTACTTTTTTGAAGCATGATAATGACATTTTTAGAGAATCCTTATATTTTAGATGTTCATTTTGCAATTTTTATTGATGAAGTGTTATTATATCTAGCATTCTTTAGAGCAGTTCAACAAGGAGGAAAGCAGGTAAAATATTGCTGGAACAAGATTGGCCATGAATCAATAATCATTGAATTTATTTATTATACTAATGTGTCTGCTGTTGTATATGTGAGACTGTTTCTGTGTTAGAAGGTTTCAACATTTCCCCGTTGTCAGATGATACTGGAATGCTGGAGTGGCTACAAGCGTTTTGCTGACTTTCAGCATTTTAGAGACAGAACTCAGATTAGGTTGAGTAGAAGATACCTTTAGTTCGGGTTGTGTGGGATGTATTTATGTGTTTTGATGTAGTTTATTGTGGGTACAGTTGAGTTATTTCTATTCCTCTGGAATAGGAATGGCTTTGAGAAATATTTCTCCTGCCTGGTGTGCAGATGTAACTGGCAACAAGAGAAAAAGTGCTGCTTAGAAACTGAATCACAAAAAAAAAAAAAAAGAAAGAAACTGAATCACAGCCACAGTGAATCTGTCCTGTGGCCCGCAGTACCAGAAGTATGGGAGAGAAAGAGAAACAAAGTTTGAAAAGCAGTCTGTGGAAAACTCTTCTCATTATCAAATGTATAAAATAATATGCTTTTTTTGTGAAATTCATTTCTTTGATACCTTATCAAAATGGAAGTTCTCTCTTATCAGGAATATAAGAGAATGCAATAATACATGTACTGTATATTTTAAATTAAGAAAAAAAAAAGAATAGTTTGAAATCAAATGTAGCAGATTATTTCTACCAGGACTGTAAACAGCACGGGAGTCTGTGTGTAAAGACACCAATTTTATGCGTAGATATGAAAAATAATTTAAAAACTGTCATCAATCATGCTAGAAGGAGGACTGTTTATTTTTCCATTGTCTTTATAGAAAACAGTAACAGAAGATAATTGTAATATGAAGAGTAGATCAAAAAGTATGCAGCCAAGAAATGTAGCGAAGAAAATATTATAGGGATGTAGGGCCTTCCCAGGTGGCGCTATTGGTAAAGAGCCTGCCTCCCAGTGCAGAAGACATAAGAGACCCAGGTTCAGTTCCTGGGTTGGGAGGATCTCCTGCAGGTGGCCATGGCAACCCACTCCACTATTCTTGCTTGGAGAGTCCCGTGGACAGAGGAGCCTGGCAGGCTACAGCCCGCAGGGTCACAAAGACTTGGACCCGACTGTAGTGACTTAGCACCCGTGAACTTAGCACATCTATGAGTAAGATGCTGTTGTGCCCTTGAACAGCTCAAAGTCAGCAAGTTTATAATGTGACGGGATCAGACAGTTAAATAATTAAAAATACTTTGTTATGGATGGTATTGGTCAGCTTTTAAAAATTGTAGCCTGAGGTTATCTCTTTTCACATTCCAAATGTAAATTCACTTTCATGCTTATTTTCTCTTTCAAATCCTCCCCACCCTTGTACAAGCTTCAGATGTTTTTGTAGTTACCCTGGCTTACTTTCCTTCACTGATTCCTTCTTTCCTCTCTGATTTTCAGACTAGATACCGGAGCTCTATTTAATTCAGCCCCTTTACCATCTGTCGTTATCTCCTATCCTCCGCTCTTACAACATGAGCTTCCTCGGGGCACCTCAAGAGCACCACGTGTGTCTCTGCCTCAGGAACTTTGCATTTGCTCTTTCATCTGCTTGGATTGCTCTCCGCCACCCCACCTCCACTGTAGCCACAAGGCTTTACCTGATAGAGGATACCTTCTCTGACTACTCTTTTTTTTTTCTTTAAGTTTATTTTGGGTGAGTCAAGTCTCGGTTGCGGCACACGGGATCTTCACTGGGTCGTGTGGGTGTGTCTTGTGATGCGTGGACTCTCTCTAGTCGTGGCAGGCAGGTTCCAGAGCTCACGGGCTTCAGTAGTTGAGGTGCACGGGCTTAGTTGCTCTGTAGCATGCAGAAGATTAGTTCCTTTAGCTCCTTATTCTGACCAGGGGTTGAACCCATGCCCCCTGCGTTACAGGGTATATTCCTAACCGTTGGACCACCAGGGAAGGCCCCTCTGACTCTTCGGAATACCAGCCCTGCAGCCTCACTCACTGGCATGTCAGAATCTTTTCCCCTGCTTCCTTTCTCCACAGTACCCGGTAAATTCTGACGTATATATTCTTGCTTTGTTGTTTAGTTGTCTACCCTTCCTCATTAGAATGTAAGCTCTGTGAAGTCAAGGATATCTGTGTTTTTTTCCCACTGTTGTATCCCTGAGTCCTAGCAAGGACTATGACACATAAAGAATGCTGAATAATATTTGTTGAAGGGATAAATTGTCCAGGAATGCCAGATTAGTCTTATATTACAAACACTTTACTCCTTTAAAAGGTCAAGCATTTAATTGTAAGAAGCAATCACCCCACTCATCCTTTAGTTTCATTAATATTCTCTGGAGAGAGCCGACTTTTCCACTTTTCCAAATGTCACTCGGGGTCAGCAACTGAACCAGATCTCGGGGTTCACTTGTCAGACAGTTAAATAATTAAAAATACTTTGTTATGGATGGTATTGGTCAGCTTTTAAAATTGTAGCCTGAGGTTATCTCTTTTCACATTCCAAATGTAAATTCACTTTCATGCTTATTTTCTCTTTCAAATCCTCCCACCCTTGTACAAGCTTCAGATGTTGTTGTAGTTACCCTGGCTTACTTTCCTTCACTGATTCCTTCTTTCCTCTCTGATTTTCAGACTAGATACCGGAGCTCTATTTAATTCAGCCCCTTTACCATCTGTCGTTATCTCCTATCCTCCGCTCTTACAACATGAGCTTCCTCGGGGCACCTCAAGAGCACCACGTGTGTCTCTGCCTCAGGAACTTTGCATTTGCTCTTTCATCTGCTTGGATTGCTCTCCGCCACCCCACCTCCACTGTAGCCACAAGGCTTTACCTGATAGAGGATACCTTCTCTGACTACTCTTTTTTTTTTCTTTAAGTTTATTTTGGGTGAGTCAAGTCTCGGTTGCGGCACACGGGATCTTCACTGGGTCGTGTGGGTGTGTCTTGTGATGCGTGGACTCTCTCTAGTCGTGGCAGGCAGGTTCCAGAGCTCACGGGCTTCAGTAGTTGAGGTGCACGGGCTTAGTTGCTCTGTAGCATGCAGAAGATTAGTTCCTTTAGCTCCTTATTCTGACCAGGGGTTGAACCCATGCCCCCTGCGTTACAGGGTATATTCCTAACCGTTGGACCACCAGGGAAGGCCCCTCTGACTCTTCGGAATACCAGCCCTGCAGCCTCACTCACTGGCATGTCAGAATCTTTTCCCCTGCTTCCTTTCTCCACAGTACCCGGTAAATTCTGACGTATATATTCTTGCTTTGTTGTTTAGTTGTCTACCCTTCCTCATTAGAATGTAAGCTCTGTGAAGTCAAGGATATCTGTGTTTTTTTCCCACTGTTGTATCCCTGAGTCCTAGCAAGGACTATGACACATAAAGAATGCTGAATAATATTTGTTGAAGGGATAAATTGTCCAGGAATGCCAGATTAGTCTTATATTACAAACACTTTACTCCTTTAAAAGGTCAAGCATTTAATTGTAAGAAGCAATCACCCCACTCATCCTTTAGTTTCATTAATATTCTCTGGAGAGAGCCGACTTTTCCACTTTTCCAAATGTCACTCGGGGTCAGCAACTGAACCAGATCTCGGGGTTCACTTGTCATGTAAATAAGGGGACATTCTAGCACAGGAGGCTGCCTAGGAGTTCTTGTGTTTTCCGCATCCCCCGACTTTGAACTGGAAGGAAAGGATCCAGTGGGAACCTGGTATCCTTTCCAGGGCTCTTCCAGGCTGACGGTCTTTGATCCCAGCTGCGCGTCGAAATGAGCATCATCCCTCTCACTCCTCCCCCAGCTCTGCCTTCCCACTCGCTTCCCTTCACAGCAACCGTTTCAAAATTAAACTTGAATTCTAAAACAAATGAAGCCAAGGCAGGAAGGGGGAAATGAATCACAAGCATATGGAAGCAGTTTTGTTTGAAAGCATGATCAACATTCTTTGCAAACAAACCGTGGCCATATGTGGCGGGGTGGGCGGAGAAGGAGTTTTAAACAGGGAAGTGATAAACCATGGTAAAGTCGGAATTATAAGGAGAAAGCTCACTAATGATTGGTTTGATAATAAGAAGGAATACTTTGAAGTTTCTCTATGGAGACAAGATACCTCAATGTCTTTCTAAAAAATCAATAGACTACTAAGGGGTAGTGTGATAAGTAAAATTCTTATGGATTGGCAGAGAAACTAAGACAACTGGTTGGAACTTGTTTCTTGGCTAAATCCAGTACATTCAAATTCATTGGTATATGAACAGAAGTTATTTTTAGAACCAGATCTATGGTTTTGGGTGCTCATCATGAAGGAAGACAGGAAAGAGATGAAAGATGTGTGTGTGTGTGTGTGTATCTTTTAAGACTGATTCATTTAATAGATGGTTTTTTGAGTTCTGACCAATGCCATGCACAATGCTTAAGGCCTATGAGCTTGATTGTGAGCAAAAACCCTGAGTATTAGATGGCAAACAAAAATCAGCACAGTTCCTGCCTTCATGGAAATTCCCATCGGGAGGAACATAGCCAGTAATCAAAGGGTCACCCGAACAAATGAAAAACAGCTCTTGTGGCTTGGGCCGTTCAGGCAGAGCGACAGTGTGGATTCTGTGAGTGATGGTTACGGGATGCCTGACCTGATCTGGGAGTCAGGAAGGGCTTCCCTGAGGTGATGCTTGATGTGCAGCTGGGACCTGAAAGAGAGGACCAGGGAGTGCATACGTGATGTGCAGGGCAGAGGGGGCAATGTGTGCAGGGGACCCAGAACCGGTAGGGTTCCAAGTGTCTTCAAAGAACTGAATGCGCGATGAAGAAGCAATCTGGAAGAAGCATCTGGAGCTTGATGGTGCAAAGTTTAGACAGGAAGAAGAGGTAGAGAGGGCATGACTACCCCATGCCTTATAGATGAGGTTTAAGAGTTTGGTCTTATTCTTAAGGAGGCCATTGGACAGGGGATGGGGCAGTTAATCAAGAACACATCCCTGGGTGCTCTCTGTGACGCTGGCTTAAAGTAAAAAAAAAAATATCAACATGCCCTTTTGCAAACAAAACGTGGCCATATGTGGCGGGGTGGGCGGAGAAGGAGTTTTAAACAGGGAAGTGATAAACCATGGTAAAGTCGGAATTATAAGGAGAAAGCTCACTAATGATTGGTTTGATAATAAGAAGGAATACTTTGAAGTTTCTCTATGGAGACAAGATACCTCAATGTCTTTCTAAAAAATCAATAGACTACTAAGGGGTAGTGTGATAAGTAAAATTCTTATGGATTGGCAGAGAAACTAAGACAACTGGTTGGAACTTGTTTCTTGGCTAAATCCAGTACATTCAAATTCATTGGTATATGAACAGAAGTTATTTTTAGAACCAGATCTATGGTTTTGGGTGCTCATCATGAAGGAAGACAGGAAAGAGATGAAAGATGTGTGTGTGTGTGTGTGTATCTTTTAAGACTGATTCATTTAATAGATGGTTTTTTGAGTTCTGACCAATGCCATGCACAATGCTTAAGGCCTATGAGCTTGATTGTGAGCAAAAACCCTGAGTATTAGATGGCAAACAAAAATCAGCACAGTTCCTGCCTTCATGGAAATTCCCATCGGGAGGAACATAGCCAGTAATCAAAGGGTCACCCGAACAAATGAAAAACAGCTCTTGTGGCTTGGGCCGTTCAGGCAGAGCGACAGTGTGGATTCTGTGAGTGATGGTTACGGGATGCCTGACCTGATCTGGGAGTCAGGAAGGGCTTCCCTGAGGTGATGCTTGATGTGCAGCTGGGACCTGAAAGAGAGGACCAGGGAGTGCATACGTGATGTGCAGGGCAGAGGGGGCAATGTGTGCAGGGGACCCAGAACCGGTAGGGTTCCAAGTGTCTTCAAAGAACTGAATGCGCGATGAAGAAGCAATCTGGAAGAAGCATCTGGAGCTTGATGGTGCAAAGTTTAGACAGGAAGAAGAGGTAGAGAGGGCATGACTACCCCATGCCTTATAGATGAGGTTTAAGAGTTTGGTCTTATTCTTAAGGAGACGCCATTGGACAGGGGGATGGGGCAGTTAATCAAGAACACATCCCTGGGTGCTCTCTGTGACGCTGGCTTACAGATAATGTGCTGTAGGAGGTAGAAGTGATAAAAATTGATTATGCTAGATCAGTCCTTCATTTGACCAATGCTAGGAATGACATTGTGTGGCGAGCACTGTTCCAGGTCCTAGGATACAAAAGATGAACCAGAAATTTATAGATCTTTCCTAGTAAGGCTTATAGTCTAGGAAGCAATATGCATTGCAAAGACAGTCACATGGATAGAGTAAATTGCGATTGACATAATGCAGCAAAAGAACAGAGTAGGATGCTCTGAGGTCGAATAGCAACAGTCCTAGCCTTGGGTGGAAGTGGTGGGGGAACCTCAGGGAATGGCTCCTCTAAGTACATTTGTCCAGTCCTTGGTATCCTCTGGGACTGCTTCCAGAGCCCCTGTAGATACCAACATTCTTGACGATGCCACAGTCCCCTATGGAAAATGGCGTAGTATATGCATGTACTATGTACTACCTCTCACAAGCTTTGAATTGTCTCTAGATTGCTTCTGTTTACCTAAGACTATGTAAATGCTATGTAAAGTTTCCACGTGTGACAAACTCAAGTTTGCTTTTTTGGGAAATTTATGGATTTTTGTGTCCAAATACTTTTGATCTCTCGATGATTGAAACTGAGAATGTGGAACCCATGGGTTTGGAGGGCCAATTGTATTTAGCAGTAGGATTATTGGAAAGTTACTGGGAGTTTCAAATAATCTTTTATTTTCTACCCTGAATCACTCTTTCATCAGGCGACCTTGATGTTCATGCTTTCTCCCTCTGACTATAAATTTCAGTGAGTGAGTATCTAGGCACCAGGATTTCTGGCAGAAATGGAAAAGCCCTCCTATTTTGAGTTCCATACATGGTCGTAAATGAAACCATAAACTATTGGATCATTGGGCAGCTTTGATTTCATTCTGACTCTAGATAATTCACCAGGAGGGTAGTAATATTGATGTTTCTAAATTAGCACCCTTTTTCTTAGTAAACCAATTACTTCCAACATGTTACAGTTCATCACCTTGAACTATTTTTTTCCCAATCAGTTCAAGGCAGAAAATCCATAGGTAGTTTATCCGTGTTCATGTGATGCTGTTTGCTTTTCTATGTTGTCACCAGTTTGGATTTTCATCGTTCTTTGTGACGCTGGCTTACAGATAATGTGCTGTAGGAGGTAGAAGTGATAAAAATTGATTATGCTAGATCAGTCCTTCATTTGACCAATGCTAGGAATGACATTGTGTGGCGAGCACTGTTCCAGGTCCTAGGATACAAAAGATGAACCAGAAATTTATAGATCTTTCCTAGTAAGGCTTATAGTCTAGGAAGCAATATGCATTGCAAAGACAGTCACATGGATAGAGTAAATTGCGATTGACATAATGCAGCAAAAGAACAGAGTAGGATGCTCTGAGGTCGAATAGCAACAGTCCTAGCCTTGGGTGGAAGTGGTGGGGGAACCTCAGGGAATGGCTCCTCTAAGTACATTTGTCCAGTCCTTGGTATCCTCTGGGGACTGCTTCCAGAGCCCCCTGTAGATACCAACATTCTTGACGATGCCACAGTCCCCTATGGAAAATGGCGTAGTATATGCATGTACTATGTACTACCTCTCACAAGCTTTGAATTGTCTCTAGATTGCTTCTGTTTACCTAAGACAATGTAAATGCTATGTAAAGTTGCCACGTGTGACAAACTCAAGTTTGCTTTTTGGAACTTTATGGATTTTTGTGTCCAAATACTTTTGATCTCTCGATGATTGAAACTGAGAATGTGGAACCCATGGGTTTGGAGGGCCAATTGTATTTAGCAGTAGGATTATTGGAAAGTTACTGGGAGTTTCAAATAATCTTTTATTTTCTACCCTGAATCACTCTTTCATCAGGCGACCTTGATGTTCATGCTTTCTCCCTCTGACTATAAATTTCAGTGAGTGAGTATCTAGGCACCAGGATTTCTGGCAGAAATGGAAAAGCCCTCCTATTTTGAGTTCCATACATGGTCGTAAATGAAACCATAAACTATTGGATCATTGGGCAGCTTTGATTTCATTCTGACTCTAGATAATTCACCAGGAGGGTAGTAATATTGATGTTTCTAAATTAGCACCCTTTTTCTTAGTAAACCAATTACTTCCAACATGTTACAGTTCATCACCTTGAACTATTTTTTTCCCAATCAGTTCAAGGCAGAAAATCCATAGGTAGTTTATCCGTGTTCATGTGATGCTGTTTGCTTTTCTATGTTGTCACCAGTTTGGATTTTCATCGTTCTTTGGACTCTTGGACTGATTTCTTCACAAATTAAAATGTTTGTGTGAAAACCAGCAGCAACTCTTATGTAGGTATGTGCCTAGAAACCAGCCAGAGCCTCCTTCCCAGAAACTCTGGGGGTGGCTGGTTGTTCCTAAAGATAAAGCTCAATAGTGTCCTTCTGAATTGACCTAGCCCGGGCTTCCCTGGTGGTCCAGTGGGTAAGGACACTGCCTTGCAGTGAATTGACCTAGCCCTTGACTGAAAACACACAAGCCCTTGTGCCCCATGTGAAACCACACGTATAATCCACAAAGAGCTTTTGTATAGGGGTTTAAATACATTCTGAATTATTTAACCCTAGACTTTTAATAAGTTTTAAAAGTTGAATATACTTGATTATTCTCATTGATTTCTATCCCAGTCACTTGGTATGTATCTTGCACATGTTCTTCAGGTTTCCCTTTTGCTTCAGTAGAGTAGGATTAAATTATATCTGTTTTGCCCATTGAGGGCTTCCCTGGGGGCTCAGTGGTAAAGAATTCGCCTGCCAATGCAGGAGACTTGGTTTTGACCCCTGGGTCAGGAAGCTCGCCTGGAGAAAGGAATAGCTACGCAGGCCAGTATTCTTGGCTGAGAAATCCCATGGGCAGAGGAGCCTGGCTCTCCACAGTCCACGGGGTTGCAAAAGTGTTGGACATGACCGAGCCACCGAACAACAACATGCTTTCTAAACTCTAAATCATTTACATGGTAGATGCCATTTTCTATGTGGTAGAATGGCATCATAGACCCAAATTCTTCATCCCTTTCTGTAACTGTGCCCTTGGCCAGGTGACTTGGCAAGTTCTGTTCTAAAGAGGGAGGGAGTATTTCCTTGCCACGTGACTTTTATACGGATCTATTACTCCGGTTGGCCAATAAGACGAGGCAGAGGCAGTGGCGTACCGTTCTGAGGTTAGGTCTTAAGAAGCTGGTGTGTTGCCGCTTGCTCTCGTGTGCTCTGCGGGGGCTACGAGAGCACGTCCATGGCTCTAGGCAGAGGATGGGTGGCATGTGGAGCAGAGCCGCTCCAGCCCCGCTGCCCCAGCGGAGCCCAGCCTCTGCCAGCTCACTCCCAGCTGACTCATGGCTCAGGTCAACCAGGTCGGCAGAGCACCCAGCCACCCCACGGGCATTAAACAAATGTGTATTGTGAGGTGGCACAGAGGTTTCACTGTGGTTTGTTATGCAGAATTATTGCAGTAATAGAGGACTGATCTATCATTCATCAACCATACCCCTATCCAGCTAATTAAACATCCATCGGTTCGCTAAGGCCGTGGTATCTTACAGGTACAAAGACAAGAGATTTTAGTTCTGAGTGAGCTTTTCCTTCTTTCCCTATGCCTCTTTATGCTTTTCCTCCCTTGATACTCAAAAGTAAACACGAAATTTTCTGTACTGTACCCCAACTTAAATAAAAGGCTCTCGAAATAGAAACCTAACAATGTTGTGGTAAAAATGCTTAGTTCTATCTAATATGAAGATGAGATGTCTGTTAGGAGTCTTTATTGTTTAATTACTCTGTTAAGATTCTTTATATCTAATTAACTACATTGTCTAATTTATAGACTAGATTAATCTCATTGAGGGCTTCCTGGGGCTCAGTGGTAAGAATTCGCCTGCCAATGCAGGAGACTTGGTTTTGACCCTGGGTCAGGAAGCTCGCCTGGAGAAAGGAATAGCTACGCAGGCCAGTATTCTTGGCTGAGAAATCCCATGGGCAGAGGAGCCTGGCTCTCCACAGTCCACGGGTTGCAAAAGTGGTGGACATGACCGAGCCACCGAACAACAACATGCTTTCTAAACTCTAAATCATTTACATGGTAGATGCCATTTTCTATGTGGTAGAATGGCATCATAGACCCAAATTCTTCATCCCTTTCTGTAACTGTGCCCTTGGCCAGGTGACTTGGCAAGTTCTGTTCTAAAGAGGGAGGGAGTATTTCCTTGCCACGTGACTTTTATACGGATCTATTACTCCGGTTGGCCAATAAGACGAGGCAGAGGCAGTGGCGTACCGTTCTGAGGTTAGGTCTTAAGAAGCTGGTGTGTTGCCGCTTGCTCTCGTGTGCTCTGCGGGGGCTACGAGAGCACGTCCATGGCTCTAGGCAGAGGATGGGTGGCATGTGGAGCAGAGCCGCTCCAGCCCCGCTGCCCCAGCGGAGCCCAGCCTCTGCCAGCTCACTCCCAGCTGACTCATGGCTCAGGTCAACCAGGTCGGCAGAGCACCCAGCCACCCCACGGGCATTAAACAAATGTGTATTGTGAGGTGGCACAGAGGTTTCACTGTGGTTTGTTATGCAGAATTATTGCAGTAATAGAGGACTGATCTATCATTCATCAACCATACCCCTATCCAGCTAATTAAACATCCATCGGTTCGCTAAGGCCGTGGTATCTTACAGGTACAAAGACAAGAGATTTTAGTTCTGAGTGAGCTTTTCCTTCTTTCCCTATGCCTCTTTATGCTTTTCCTCCCTTGATACTCAAAAGTAAACACGAAATTTTCTGTACTGTACCCCAACTTAAATAAAAGGCTCTCGAAATAGAAACCTAACAATGTTGTGGTAAAAATGCTTAGTTCTATCTAATATGAAGATGAGATGTCTGTTAGGAGTCTTTATTGTTTAATTACTCTGTTAAGATTCTTTATATCTAATTAACTACATTGTCTAATTTATAGACTAGATTAATCTCTAAGTATATGCAAAAGACAGAAACAGTCTATAAAATTTCACTAAGAGCCTAACAATCACCCAGTTTTGGGAGTTTTTTAGACAGTTCTAAATTAAGAGTTCAATATAGCACACACATATTGAATATATAGCATATGGAAGGCATGGTATAAGGAGACCTGGGTTCAATCCCTGGATTGCAAAGATCCCCTGGAGGAGAAAATGGATAGCTACTCTAGTTTTCTCTTTAATTTCTATTAAGAGTTTTGAAATATCAACAAGAGTTAATCCTAGATGGGAGCATCATTCTACATGAAAAGTGCATCGTAAGAAAATATGTAGACATACAGGTTGTGGTTCTTACTATGGTCTACCTGGTGCTTTGGACACATGAGGAAAGATGAAGGAAGAGGAGGCGGGGACTGTGAGAGGACTGGCTCTCGAACATCATACTTAGGACTGTCATTGAACCATCACTGAGGAAATCACTAGATTTAATAAGAATTCATATTTATGTAGTATAGGCAAAAAGAAGCAAAGCCTGGGTGAATGAATTTCCACCGAAACAACACAGACGCGCCGCAGCCTGTGTGCTCACCCACAGCGGCACAGCCGGCGGCAAGCCGCGTGGGGAGCGGGGAGGCGTGTGCAAGCGTCACCCTCCGGTCTCTGTTTCTTACACGCGCGTTCCCAACAGTCATTATGTGATCACAAGAGCCTGAATTTCTGAGTCAGACCACCTGCACTCATGTTCTGACTCTGCTATCAGTCCATCTGAGTTCTGTGGCCTTATGCAAGTTACTCAAGATCTCTGACCTTTGATTTTCGTTATTTACCAGTACTAGAAGATATGTGTAAGGTTGACAGATTTTTTTGTAAGTTGTCTGGTGCATAGCTAGTGGGATTTAATATACAGTTGATTTTAGACTGGCTTGGAAATTCCAATGTCAAGAGACTGTGGTAGCAGAGAACAATAAATTCAGTCTCTCTCTTCTCATTATCTCTTAAGATGCCAAACTGGCTGGTGATCAAGACCCTAAGGAGAAAGCATATGCTCCAGACACCAGCTTTGCCTTGGCCACGGTCTGCCTTTGCCTTGACGGTAAATAGGAAGTGACAGCTGAGTCTGGTACGGTGATTCCAGGGGGTGGTTTTCCCAGAGGACTTTAACTCTCAGTTTATAGACTAGATTAATCTCTAAGTATATGAAAACCAGTTTAATTTTGGGGAGTTTTTTAGACAGTTCTAAATTAAGAGTTCAATATAGCACACACATATTGAATATATAGCATATGGAAGGCATGGTATAAGGAGACCTGGGTTCAATCCCTGGATTGCAAAGATCCCCTGGAGGAGAAAATGGATAGCTACTCTAGTTTTCTCTTTAATTTCTATTAAGAGTTTTGAAATATCAACAAGAGTTAATCCTAGATGGGAGCATCATTCTACATGAAAAGTGCATCGTAAGAAAATATGTAGACATACAGGTTGTGGTTCTTACTATGGTCTACCTGGTGCTTTGGACACATGAGGAAAGATGAAGGAAGAGGAGGCGGGGACTGTGAGAGGACTGGCTCTCGAACATCATACTTAGGACTGTCATTGAACCATCACTGAGGAAATCACTAGATTTAATAAGAATTCATATTTATGTAGTATAGGCAAAAAGAAGCAAAGCCTGGGTGAATGAATTTCCACCGAAACAACACAGACGCGCCGCAGCCTGTGTGCTCACCCACAGCGGCACAGCCGGCGGCAAGCCGCGTGGGGAGCGGGGAGGCGTGTGCAAGCGTCACCCTCCGGTCTCTGTTTCTTACACGCGCGTTCCCAACAGTCATTATGTGATCACAAGAGCCTGAATTTCTGAGTCAGACCACCTGCACTCATGTTCTGACTCTGCTATCAGTCCATCTGAGTTCTGTGGCCTTATGCAAGTTACTCAAGATCTCTGACCTTTGATTTTCGTTATTTACCAGTACTAGAAGATATGTGTAAGGTTGACAGATTTTTTTGTAAGTTGTCTGGTGCATAGCTAGTGGGATTTAATATACAGTTGATTTTAGACTGGCTTGGAAATTCCAATGTCAAGAGACTGTGGTAGCAGAGAACAATAAATTCAGTCTTCTCTCTTCTCATTATCTCTTAAGATGCCAAACTGGCTGGTGATCAAGACCCTAAGGAGAAAGCATATGCTCCAGACACCAGCTTTGCCTTGGCCACGGTCTGCCTTTGCCTTGACGGTAAATAGGAAGTGACAGCTGAGTCTGGTACGGTGATTCCAGGGGGTGGTTTTCCCAGAGGACTTTAACTGGAAGCTCATGTTTTGCAAATAACCATCATTGTTGTAAATACACGGGAGTAGAGGTTAGAGGAAGCATCCTGCAGAAGAAAGTCCTAAAATTCCTGGACAGAGTGGAAAATGGGAAATCAGAATTGCAGGAGCCCAACATTCAGTTGATGAGGTTGTGGCTGCCATCAACACCATGGCTCTACAGGTTTTTTCTTTGTTTTTTTAATTTTGGCCTCTTTTATTGGCTTTTTATTTATTTATTTTCATTCATCTTTATTCTTTGGCCTGTGTGGACCTCCCACTGTAGTACCCTCTCCTGTTGCGGAGCACTGGCTCTGGGTGCACGCACGCCAGAGCTCTGGCTCGTAACTGAACACACAGGCCCAGCTGCTCCGTGGCACGTGGGATCTTCCCAGGCCAGGGATAGAACCAGTGCCCCTTGCACTGCAAGGCAGACTCTTTACCCACTGGACCACCAGGGAAGCCTTTCTTTTCATTTTTCTTGTATATGGAGCATGGCTCAGCAGGTAAAGAATCTGCCTGCAGTAGAGGAGATGCAGGAGATGTGGGTTTGATCCCTGGGTTGGGAAGATGCTCTGGAGAAGGAAATGACAATCCACTCCAGAACCGTTGCCCGAAAAATCTCATGGACGGAGGAGTGTGGTGGGCTATAGTCCACGGGGTTGAAAAAGAGTCAGACAAAGCTGAGCAACTAAGCATAAAGCACAAAAATAGCTGATTTACAATGTTATGTTAGTTTCAGGTAAATAGCAAAGTGATTCAGTTATACATATATATGTATTCATTATTTTTCAGATTATTTTCCCATGGAGTTTATTATTTATTTATTGCTACAGTCTATGGGGTCACAAAGAGTCAGACATGACTTACAGACTGAACAACAACAAAAGTTTATTATAGGATATTCAGTAGAGTTTCCTGGGCTATACAGTGGGTGCCTATTGATTATTTTATTTTATATGTGGTAGTTTCTTTAGTAATTCCTTTTAATCAGCCATATCTGAAATCAGCACTGCAGAAAATATTTGTCCCACAAGTGTGCTTAAATATACTGAGTAATAATAATTAAGCCTTATCTTGGTCATGAATTTTTGAAGTATTCAAAGTGCTTTCATATGTATAATTTCATGTCTTTCCCCAATGACCTTTTGAGGCAAGTAGGGTGTTATTCTCCCCTTTTTCCAAATAAGGAATCTGAAATGCCAAATGGCACAGGGAGCTTTCCTAATGCTCATGCTTAATAAGTGGAAAGGACCCCTGCGTTCTGACTTCTATTTGAGCCTACTCTCTGCTTGTCTCTCCATGAAGATCCGTGATTATTTTCCCAGTAGACTATAAGTGTCACAATCCATTCCCTTTTGGATGACTTCCCCCTCGCCCCATGTTATATTTTATTACGCCACAGTTTTCTATCAGGCTTTGCTGCTTCTAAGGTCACGAGAGACTCACATTTGCCATTTCTCATCCTGCATAGTTTTGGGAGGTTGTTATGGAAAATTGGCAGCCTATCATTTCCTTCATCCGGTCTGACCCAAGGCTTTCTGAAGATGGAGACTTGAGCGTCCCATCTGCCTGGGTGAGATGAGGGTTGAATTACTGAATACCTGGTCAGGGTCAGATCTCATTGTTTTTCACACCTTAAGTCTGTTCACCTTCTAATCTTTACAGACTAGGACCTCAGCTACAACACAGTCAATTCCCTTCCTTCTTGCCGGGGGCTATCAAATATAATAAAATCTCCTGTCCTTCACAAGAAACAAACCTCTTTTCTCTAGTTCAGAGCATTTCACATTCCTTCCATGTTGGTCAGCATTTTACAGTCATCCTGAGACAAAGACCACCCTCCACCCCCATCTCATTATTATTATTTTTTTTTCTCTTCTCATTTTAAACTGGAAATCACCTCTCAGAAACCATTGGGTGAAGAAAAACAATTTAATGAAATCAAATGTGGGACATCTCATGAAAGTTGCAATAGCGTTTTGCAAAAATCTCACTGTTCTGATCGTTTTACTGGCAATTTTGTTTACATATTAGCAGCATATATTTAGTAATTCAAGGTAATGGTTGGTCAAATCACCTCTTGGATGTTTCCAAAGGACTCTTCTGGTTATCTCTACTGTGTAACAAACCATCCCCAAATGGCCTGTCTTAAAACAACCACCGTTCTTTCTCTTATGACCTTGCAATTTGAGCAGGCACAAAAAAAAACACCAGATTTGGGTAGTTCTGTTCATCTCCTCTGGAGTTCCTCATGTAGCTGTAGTGTTCTGAAGTGACCTGGGATAGGAATGTTCCATATGATTTCTGTATTAGGTTGAATAGTTTCTTCCCCAAATTTGCATTTACCCAGAACTTCAGAATGTGACTTTTTGTAAAAAATGATCTTTGCAGATGTAATTAGTTAAGATGAGGTCATGTTGAATGAGGGTGGGCTCACTTCCAAGATGACTGGTGTCCTTACAAGAAGAGACGAGGACACGTAGACAGACGGAGGGAGGAGGCTGTGTGGCAGAGGAGACCGAGACTGGAGTGATGTAGCTGTGAGCCAAGGACCACCAAGCATTGTGGGCCATGAACAGAAGCTGGAAGAGGCAAGGAATAGATTCCACTTCAGAATCTCTAGAAGGAGCCAACCCCGATGACACACATTGATTTTGCACTAGTAACTTCTAGAACTGTGGGAGAGTCAATTTTTTTTTTTTTTTAAAGATTTATTTATTTATTTATTTTGGGCGGGGGTCGGGTTGGAGAGGGAAGGGAGCGGGTGGGCCACTTCCATTGGTCTTTCATTTCTCTATTTTCATCCGTCTTTGTTCTTTGGCTCCTGTGGGCCTCCCATCGCAGTGGCGTCTGTCACCGCAGAGCGCCGGCTCTGGGTGCATGCGCTCCTGAGCTTCGGCTCGGTGATTGGACACATCAGTCCAGCCGCTCCGCGGCACGTGGGATCTTCCCAGGCCAGGGCTCGAACTGGCACCCCTTGCACTGCAAGGCGGTGTCTTTACCCACTGGACCACCAGGGGAAGCCCGAGAGTCAATTTTCTATTGCTTTATGCCATCCTATCTGTGGTACTTTGTTGCCTACAGCATATGTAGGAAACTAGGACAGACTCACTATCCTAGGATGGCTGAACAGCCGGAGCCTGACCATGCACCCCCATCTCTGTTTCCCACCCTCCGCGGGGTCTCTCTGCCGGAGGATCTGGGCCCCTTCACCTGGAGGCTTAAGGTTCTAGGAGATTGAAAGGGAAAGCTGCCAGTTACCTTATAGATTAGACCCAGTGCTGTCACCAGTCTACTTCTGCCATATCCTATTTTTTTAATTTAAAATTTTATTGAAGTATGGTCAATTTATAATGTGTTAGTTTCAAGTTACAGTGATATGGCCATATATACATATATATTCTTTTGCAGGTTATTTTCCATTATAGGTTATTATAATGTGTATATGTGTGTATATTTGAATTTATTTTAAAACTTTTATTGGAGTAGAGTTAATTGCCATAGTCTATTGATTAAGGTCAATTCCAAGGCCAGCTCAGATTCAGGAGGAGGAGTAGAATCCATCGGCTGATTGAGGTGCAGTCAGTACCCACAGAGTTGGGGGAAATTGTTGGTGTCCATATTGGAGGCACTCTACAACAAGGAGTATGGGAACCAGTCCTTAGTGCAAGCCAGTCTTTAGTGCAAGTCGTTACATAGGTTCACTGAGACTTCTTTCACCGGTGATCACCTGAACTTACAAGCGGTGTTCTTGCATGTCAGCCAGAATAAACCCCAACATGGGGCTCTCCCGGCCAGGTGAGCAGAGGTGCGGGGGCCCACACTGAGCCTCCAGGACCTGGGCTTCAGCACAGCAGTGCAGTTACTCCCAGAAAAGATGTTGTGGTGTTTCCTGTGGCAGAAATGATTACTTTCTGGAAGTCAATTCTGACCACAGGATGAACCGCTTTCCCAACTCAAGTTTATAGGATGATGGTATCTTTCTGTGAAAGATGGCGAATGTTGACAAAGGACAATGCACCAAAGACTGAAATGAGGGAAGAAATGGCTGCAATAATAAAATCCAATAACTGAAACCAGTGAGAGTTTTAGAGGGCACAGGTACTGAGTCTAAAATGCATGTTCTTCCATGACAATCTGCATAGTATTTTTTTTGAAACACTGAAATGTTCTCAAAGAACATGAAAGATAGGTAAAAAAGGAAGCTATAACCTAATGATACTACGAAATAGAATGGTGTGGCCAGGTAATGCAATAGATGTCGCTTTTTTAGGCAACTTGTATTTTTTCCCTTACAAATATATTATGAGTATCAGACACATACAAAAGAACATATGTGTTCCATATATAAGTAATGAAACCTAATAATAATAATAATATTACAAACTCCCATGAAGCCACCCTCTAACTGAAGAGCTGGAAAACGGACACTACCATTGCCTCAGTCTTCTTCCCCTTCTCTATCTAAAAGATCTTTGTCTGATCTTCTTTAACTGCAATTCAGAATTTTATACTTATCATCCTGTTGCTTATTAAATAAATAGATCTTCATATTTGAATGAAAAGGGGGGAATCAAACTAGGCTCTTCGTTAACTCTAAAGCAATTTTGTGATTAATTGTTGGCATGTGAACTCCCTGTGTTTTGTGTATTCTATCAAAGAGCGACGGTGACCCCGGCTCAGTGACCAGCCTCTGGAAGCAACAATCATTTCCTGAGCGCTACCGGGTTTGTGAGCATGCTTCACGGGTAACCAGATATAGCTGTTTCCTTCTTCTGGTCTTACACAGGCATCGCGAACTTGGGGAACTTCCAAAACCCTTCCCTTTGATTCTTTTGCTCTTAAGTTGCACCTTTTCATCTGCTTCTCCATGCAAGTCTGAGTCAGCTGGACTCCAGTTTGAATCTGAGGCTTCAGGAAGGGTAGAGAGTTCTAAGCGTTTCAGGCCAGAAAATGTGGTAATTACTGAGCTGTCCCAGCAGAAGCCTGTAAAGTGATTTGCATAATGTTTCCCAAGAAAGTACAGAAGTCAAAAGGCATTTTAGGGCAACACAACATCTCAAAGGGAAAGTATCCACTTGGCAGGCTGCAGAAACCGCTTTCCCAACTCAAGTTTATAGGATGATGGTATCTTTCTGTGAAAGATGGCGAATGTTGACAAAGGACAATGCACCAAAGACTGAAATGAGGGAAGAAATGGCTGCAATAATAAAATCCAATAACTGAAACCAGTGAGAGTTTTAGAGGGCACAGGTACTGAGTCTAAAATGCATGTTCTTCCATGACAATCTGCATAGTATTTTTTTTGAAACACTGAAATGTTCTCAAAGAACATGAAAGATAGGTAAAAAAGGAAGCTATAACCTAATGATACTACGAAATAGAATGGTGTGGCCAGGTAATGCAATAGATGTCGCTTTTTTAGGCAACTTGTATTTTTTCCCTTACAAATATATTATGAGTATCAGACACATACAAAAGAACATATGTGTTCCATATATAAGTAATGAAACCTAATAATAATAATAATATTACAAACTCCCATGAAGCCACCCTCTAACTGAAGAGCTGGAAAACGGACACTACCATTGCCTCAGTCTTCTTCCCCTTCTCTATCTAAAAGATCTTTGTCTGATCTTCTTTAACTGCAATTCAGAATTTTATACTTATCATCCTGTTGCTTATTAAATAAATAGATCTTCATATTTGAATGAAAAGGGGTGAATCAAACTAGGCTCTTCGTTAACTCTAAAGCAATTTTGTGATTAATTGTTGGCATGTGAACTCCCTGTGTTTTGTGTATTCTATCAAAGAGCGACGGTGACCCCGGCTCAGTGACCAGCCTCTGGAAGCAACAATCATTTCCTGAGCGCTACCGGGTTTGTGAGCATGCTTCACGGGTAACCAGATATAGCTGTTTCCTTCTTCTGGTCTTACACAGGCATCGCGAACTTGGGGAACTTCCAAAACCCTTCCCTTTGATTCTTTTGCTCTTAAGTTGCACCTTTTCATCTGCTTCTCCATGCAAGTCTGAGTCAGCTGGACTCCAGTTTGAATCTGAGGCTTCAGGAAGGGTAGAGAGTTCTAAGCGTTTCAGGCCAGAAAATGTGGTAATTACTGAGCTGTCCCAGCAGAAGCCTGTAAAGTGATTTGCATAATGTTTCCCAAGAAAGTACAGAAGTGTCAAAAGGCATTTTTAGGGCAACACAACATCTCAAAGGGAAAGTATCCACTTGGGACAGATTTGCTGCAGAATTACTTTAGGGGCATATATATCAGGCAAATTCTGTTATGATCACTTTCATTGCAGACAAATATATTTTTTTCCACTTGGAAAGTATTTAATTTTAGCTATATCAAAGTAAAATTATATGCACATGGGTACTTTGGTGGTTGTTGTGCAGATTTAATTTAAAAAATCATTAGCTCCTTTTCCAGGGGCTTCCCAGGTGGCACAGTGGTAAAGAATCCACCTGCCAATGCAGGAGGCACAGAGAGTAGGGCTCAGCCCCTGGGTTGGGAAGATCGCCTGGAGAAGGAAGTGGCAGTCGGCTCTAGTATTCTTGCTGGGAAATCCCACAAACAGAGGCGCCTGGCGGGCTACAGTGCGTGGGGCGGCAAAGAGGACACGACTGAGCATGCAAGCACGCCCACACCTCCTCTCTGCCTCCCAGTGTGACTTCCTAGAGTCACCACTTTGAACAGTTGCCATTTCTGGTTCTTCTGGTGGCTACCTGAACGTCTTTAAAATATATGCTAATTCATGGCTTCTCAAAAATTGGTTATTCATTTGTCCTTCTCAAATTTTGATATTATTTTATTTTTTCTGATGGGCACACGTGCATACGCTCTGGCTCAGCTTATTATTTTCTCCTGGTTTCTCCAGGAGAAGAACATGCTTGCTCCTAAACACACCAGGCTTCCTCTCCCTCGATTTCCTTGCATTTCTGGATCCCGCTGCCTGGGATGCCTTTCTTTCAGACATGTGCATGTTCCATCTCCTCTAGTCTTTCCTTATGGTCATCTCAACAAGGCAGAGGTGGACTTTAGATCCAGACAGTCTGGTTCCAAAACCCCCATTTGTAATATACTGTACAACCTCAAGTCAAGGTTGATCATGTTACATTTTGTTCTGTAATTATATTGAAATCTTCCATGAATGGATGCTTAATGTTTGAGAACCAGTAATCTGTTTTTACACTGCGTACTAGGCTTATTGTCTCTTTTTGCAGGTCCAAAATCATGACTCTTTTACCAATCAGAGGAGACCATTCCTAGCCAACTCTTTTCTTTATGCCCAATTTCCTTTATTTCCCTCTCCAGTCCTGGGGGCTAGCAATGTTGTGGTCAGTCAGAGCTGGTCTTTTCTCCATTGAAGTGTCCAGGGGTTGTCCCTCTCCCATTCTCTCTGTTATTATGGATTTATCCCTTTACTACCGTTTGTCTGGGGTCTCAAGTGAAGGAGAGGAAAGGGCCAGAGAGAGGCGTGGAAGGCAAATGCCAGTGCTCAGTGCCCCAGCTTGAAACTGTAGTTTTCATCTCTCTGGGTTGCAGCTCCAGACAGAAACTATTTGTATTTACATTTAACTTGAAGGGATACTTAACTTTTATTTTTGAGGGGCAGAAAAAGTACATGAGGGTAGAGTACATTTTAAAAGTGATGAAAATGGGTAGGATATTAGGATACCCTTGTACTTCCAAACACCAGTATTTTCTGAAATAATTGATTAATTCATTGATCTCTAAAAGAAGCCTGAGAATAGCTTTGATACACTCATGGTTTAGAGTCTACTGAGTTATGTTATTGTTCGAATTTACAAAACAATAAAAAGACTCAGCAATCCTTCAAAAATAAGGCCAGGTTCTGTCATTCCTGATGATATGCTGAAGGGTTCTAAGTGTAGCTTTGATGAAGCCTGGGTGCATGAGGAAAGACGTCCCAAACGGCCTGACTCTGTTTCCCCATCAAGACTAGTTAGGATGGGAAAGGGCTTACTGAGACACAGCCGGAGCTGTAGGAACAAAAACCAGTAGATTTAAGAAAACCCTCCAGGCAACTGCAGAATTACATTTTGTAACAAACACATTAAAGTAACTTCCAATCTACATGTTACGGGAAAATGCACCGCCTCAGTGCTGTCTTCAGAAATTCAAATTAGGTCTTTTTTCAAAGGGAAAAGAAGTTGCATAAATGCTAAGGTTGACTACTTCCTGATAAGCTCTGTTCCCAGGCAGACAAGAGTAGGGAATTACTTTAGGAAGGCTGTCAGCTTTTGCTTGTCTTGGTCTAAATGAACTCCTAATATAAAAATGTTCCTGATTTAGACCTTGACAGTCCCCAGTTTACAGATGAATTGAGTTCCCCGAATTGAATTATAACCTAGTTTTTAGGAAAGAAAAATACATTTTTGCAGTGAAACAACATTATAAATGATGATTAGTGTCCCAGGTTAGCACGCAAAACTCTATTTGATTCTCCATGTTCTAAAAGGAGTTTCCTAGACCACTGTTTTTCAAATTGAAAGTCAAAACTAATTAGTGGGTCATAAAAGCAATTTAGTGAGCAAGGACAGCCTTTTTAAAAATAATAAAGTAGAGTAGAATGGATGAGGAATACGGAATTTCTGTTTCATATATGTACATGTATTTGTCTATGTATATCCTGGGTAACAATACAAATGCGTCCCCCTTTTCTTTTTAAAAAAAATAATTATTTTGGCTGCTCTGGGTTTTTGTTGATGTGTTGTTTTGTTTCTCCGTGTCTCTAATTGCACCCAGTGGGAGCTACCCTTCCAAGCGGTAAGCAGGCTTCTTTTGTTGCAGAGCCTGAACTCTGGGGTACTCAGACACAGTAGTTGTGGTGCCTGGGCTTAGTTGCCCCACGGCGTTTGAAATCTTCCCAGACCAGGGATTGAACCCGTGTCCCCTGCATTGGTAGTTGGATTCTACCAATTGTAGAATTGTGGTCCACCTCTAACCATTTGGCCACGAGGAGAGTTCCTCTATTTCTTAGTGTATGATAACCACTACGCTAGGCCCAGACTGTTACCACCAAGCAAACTGTCTCCCTGTAGGAGGAACTCAGAATCACAATTCTGGATGTCAGGATTCCAGACTCTTCTGTCCGTAGATTTAAGAAAACCCTCCAGGCAACTGCAGAATTACATTTTGTAACAAACACATTAAAGTAACTTCCAATCTACATGTTACGGGAAAATGCACCGCCTCAGTGCTGTCTTCAGAAATTCAAATTAGGTCTTTTTTCAAAGGGAAAAGAAGTTGCATAAATGCTAAGGTTGACTACTTCCTGATAAGCTCTGTTCCCAGGCAGACAAGAGTAGGGAATTACTTTAGGAAGGCTGTCAGCTTTTGCTTGTCTTGGTCTAAATGAACTCCTAATATAAAAATGTTCCTGATTTAGACCTTGACAGTCCCCAGTTTACAGATGAATTGAGTTCCCCGAATTGAATTATAACCTAGTTTTTAGGAAAGAAAAATACATTTTTGCAGTGAAACAACATTATAAATGATGATTAGTGTCCCAGGTTAGCACGCAAAACTCTATTTGATTCTCCATGTTCTAAAAGGAGTTTCCTAGACCACTGTTTTTCAAATTGAAAGTCAAAACTAATTAGTGGGTCATAAAAGCAATTTAGTGAGCAAGGACAGCCTTTTTAAAAATAATAAAGTAGAGTAGAATGGATGAGGAATACGGAATTTCTGTTTCATATATGTACATGTATTTGTCTATGTATATCCTGGGTAACAATACAAATGCGTCCCCCTTTTCTTTTTAAAAAAAATAATTATTTTGGCTGCTCTGGGTTTTTGTTGATGTGTTGTTTTGTTTCTCCGTGTCTCTAATTGCACCCAGTGGGAGCTACCCTTCCAAGCGGTAAGCAGGCTTCTTTTGTTGCAGAGCCTGAACTCTGGGGTACTCAGACACAGTAGTTGTGGTGCCTGGGCTTAGTTGCCCCACGGCGTTTGAAATCTTCCCGGACCAGGGATTGAACCGTGTCCCCTGCATTGGTAGTTGGATTCTACCAATTGTAGAATTGTGGTCCACCTCTAACCATTTGGCCACGAGGAGAGTTCCTCTATTTCTTAGTGTATGATAACCACTACGCTAGGCCCAGACTGTTACCACCAAGCAAACTGTCTCCCTGTAGGAGGAACTCAGAATCACAATTCTGGATGTCAGGATTCCACTCGTGCAGAAACCTTGGGTTTCAGGTGATTTGAACTCACTCCTGTTAATCAGGACACAGTGTATATCACTGTGGAAATGTGTGCAGCAAGTGCAGGGATGTGTGTGTGGCGGGGTGGCTCTCGCATAAGAAGCTGGGATGACCGGGGATGGAGGTGAAGAGTCGGAACAGTGTATGCAGGTGGCATGGGCTGTTCTGACTGGGATTGTAGGATGGGAGCTGGCAATTTTAAAAATAATTTTATTATTATTTACTTTTGGCTCTTCTGGGGTTTCCCTGCCGCCACAGGCTCTTCTCTAGTTGCTGGGTGTGGGGGCTACTCTCTAGTTGAGGTGAGCAGGCTTCTTGTTGCAGGGACTTTCTTGTTGTGGAACTCGGGCTCTAGGGCACACGGGCTTCAGTAGTTGCGGCTACGAGGCTCTAGAGCACAGAGTTCACTGGTTTCATTGCTCTGCAACATGTGGGATCTTCCTGGATCAGGGATTGAACCCATATCTTCCTCACTGGCAGGTGAATTCTTCATCACTGAGCTACCAGGGAAGCCCCAGGAGTTGGCAAGTTTTGTGTAACTTTCAAGTTAAAAGTGATTTTTACATGATTGAAAAAAAATGTTAAAAAAAGAAGAAGAAAATGTGACAGAAACCATAGGTGGCCTGAAAAGCCTAAAATACTCTATAGCTCTTTACAGAAAAAGTTGGCAGAATTCTTTTTTCTAGGGGAACAAGGAGAAAGTAATTACTAGGACTCAGTGAAAATGAAAAGGGGATGTGTTGTTTTGTTTCTCCGTGTCTCTAATTGCACCCAGTGGGAGCTACCCTTCCAAGCGGTAAGCAGGCTTCTTTTGTTGCAGAGCCTGAACTCTGGGGTACTCAGACACAGTAGTTGTGGTGCCTGGGCTTAGTTGCCCCACGGCGTTTGAAATCTTCCCAGACCAGGGATTGAACCGTGTCCCTGCATTGGTAGTTGGATTCTACCAATTGTAGAATTGTGGTCCACCTCTAACCATTTGGCCACGAGGAGAGTTCCTCTATTTCTTAGTGTATGATAACCACTACGCTAGGCCCAGACTGTTACCACCAAGCAAACTGTCTCCCTGTAGGAGGAACTCAGAATCACAATTCTGGATGTCAGGATTCCACTCGTGCAGAAACCTTGGGTTTCAGGTGATTTGAACTCACTCCTGTTAATCAGGACACAGTGTATATCACTGTGGAAATGTGTGCAGCAAGTGCAGGGATGTGTGTGTGGCGGGGTGGCTCTCGCAAAGAAGCTGGGATGCCCGGGGGATGGAGGTGAAGAGTCGGAACAGTGTATGCAGGTGGCATGGGCTGTTCTGACTGGGATTGTAGGATGGGAGCTGGCAATTTTAAAAATAATTTTATTATTATTTACTTTTGGCTCTTCTGGGGTTTCCCTGCCGCCACAGGCTCTTCTCTAGTTGCTGGGTGTGGGGGCTACTCTCTAGTTGAGGTGAGCAGGCTTCTTGTTGCAGGGACTTTCTTGTTGTGGAACTCGGGCTCTAGGGCACACGGGCTTCAGTAGTTGCGGCTACGAGGCTCTAGAGCACAGAGTTCACTGGTTTCATTGCTCTGCAACATGTGGGATCTTCCTGGATCAGGGATTGAACCCATATCTTCCTCACTGGCAGGTGAATTCTTCATCACTGAGCTACCAGGGAAGCCCCAGGAGTTGGCAAGTTTTTGTGTAACTTTCAAGTTAAAAGTGATTTTTACATGATTGAAAAAAAATGTTAAAAAAAGAAGAAGAAAATGTGACAGAAACCATAGGTGGCCTGAAAAGCCTAAAATACTCTATAGCTCTTTACAGAAAAAGTTGGCAGAATTCTTTTTTCTAGGGGAACAAGGAGAAAGTAATTACTAGGACTCAGTGAAAATAAGGACCCCCCCAAAGGACCCCCTATGCACAAAACCAGAAGGACAATGGTAAATCTAGTGAAACTGCCAAGGATCAGGGATAAGGGTAAATATCCAAAGCTCTCCACGAGGGAAGGTGGAGCACCCAGGAGGAGATGACTCATAGCCAGATTTTTATCCATCAAGACGGACCCCAGAAGCCACGTGTTAGAACAGATATTTCAATCCGGAATTTTATGTGAGCTGAATCATCTCTCAAGATTAAAGGTCAAAAAGACATCTTCTGAAATAATTCCTCAATAAAATAACCACTGAAAGATGTATGCAGCAAGAGGAAAAGAGAAACCACAGGGAAAGCGGAGGGTAAATGAAATGATGAGGGGCCCAGACATTGTTAATACGGGTCTGAGAATTTTGAAAGTAACTTAAAACATTTCTTAAAAACAGGCAAAAGTGTTAGACTGGAAAGCAATTCTGTGATGAAAAAGGGAGCTCCGTGATTCTCTTAAGTACGTTCAGGGTCCTGTGGTTCGGGGAGGATGATAGAGATACTGAATACCTGGTGGCCGCGTTAGCCAGTTGTGTGGTTAAAAAGGCATGGTGTCAACAGGTAAACCGCTGAACCATCATTTTTAACTTCTGATTTACTAGAGATGAAGAAAAGAAAGCAAGAGGCTACAAATGACAGTAACAGACAAAAGGAAATGAGAATGACTGATACACATGGAAGGATGCTTTCCCCCGTCTGCGCCCAGGAAACTGAAAATGGAAGGAAAAGTCACATCGTGACATTATCTCACTCCCATCTGAAAGGCGAAAATGAAAAGCCTGACAGCGCTCTGCATAGAGAGTGTGGAGCAGTGGAAGAGACTGTGCAGATCTGGTAGGACCAGAAACTGTTACAATCACTTTGAGAGCAATTTGGGACAAGCAGTCAAGTGGAAGATGATTACATCGCATGATTCACCTCTAGGGAACTCTCAGACCTGAGCCCAGGGGGCCAGGGACTAGGATGTCCACAGTAACCTCACTTGTAAAGATAGGAGCCTCGAGACCCAGGAGTACAGGTGGGTCCCCTGCGGAGACACGGTTTTATCAGCACTATGGCCAAAAAAGAGCAACCACCTGCTAGAGAAGGGGAAGGTTTTGTCAACACAAACCTCAAGGAGACTGTGACCGAGATAAATACACTCAGAACCAGCACAGGTTCAAGACGCCTGTTTACCCTGGTGGTTAGAGATTTCTGTCAACTCAGCACGAAGAGATATTTTGTCATCAAATAAGAATTCATGGAGGTAAAATACGTTTAAATTATAAATAATATCTGCATATATAATGTTATATGTAAACATAGAATGCTGCCTGTAATGTTCTTTTGGTCTTCTTCAGTAAATGCCTTTAATTCCAGAGCTTTCAGTTAAGAATTAGAATCTCATTCAGGCATGACTGGTGTGGGGGGTGGTGCGTGTGGGGGGTATCCCTGCCCTGAACTGGACCATTCATTATGATTCTGCTGCTTTGACTGGGTCAACCTTATCAGCTAAACCCCGTCTGGATTAAGATGCTAATTGCAGACAAATGTTACAGACACTTCTTCAAGATGCAGGTCTTTATCCACTGCCTCCTTCCCGTCCGTGACCTAAGAGTGGCGGGGGTTAGCCCCAGTTGTGTGGTTAAAAAGGCATGGTGTCAACAGGTAAACCGCTGAACCATCATTTTTAACTTCTGATTTACTAGAGATGAAGAAAAGAAAGCAAGAGGCTACAAATGACAGTAACAGACAAAAGGAAATGAGAATGACTGATACACATGGAAGGATGCTTTCCCCCGTCTGCGCCCAGGAAACTGAAAATGGAAGGAAAAGTCACATCGTGACATTATCTCACTCCCATCTGAAAGGCGAAAATGAAAAGCCTGACAGCGCTCTGCATAGAGAGTGTGGAGCAGTGGAAGAGACTGTGCAGATCTGGTAGGACCAGAAACTGTTACAATCACTTTGAGAGCAATTTGGGACAAGCAGTCAAGTGGAAGATGATTACATCGCATGATTCACCTCTAGGGAACTCTCAGACCTGAGCCCAGGGGGCCAGGGACTAGGATGTCCACAGTAACCTCACTTGTAAAGATAGGAGCCTCGAGACCCAGGAGTACAGGTGGGTCCCCTGCGGAGACACGGTTTTATCAGCACTATGGCCAAAAGAGCAACCACCGGCTAGAGAAGGGGAAGGATTTGTCAACACAAACCTCAAGGAGACTGTGACCGAGATAAATACACTCAGAACCAGCACAGGTTCAAGACGCCTGTTTACCCTGGTGGTTAGAGATTTCTGTCAACTCAGCACGAAGAGATATTTTGTCATCAAATAAGAATTCATGGAGGTAAAATACGTTTAAATTATAAATAATATCTGCATATATAATGTTATATGTAAACATAGAATGCTGCCTGTAATGTTCTTTTGGTCTTCTTCAGTAAATGCCTTTAATTCCAGAGCTTTCAGTTAAGAATTAGAATCTCATTCAGGCATGACTGGTGTGGGGGGTGGTGCGTGTGGGGGGTATCCCTGCCCTGAACTGGACCATTCATTATGATTCTGCTGCTTTGACTGGGTCAACCTTATCAGCTAAACCCCGTCTGGATTAAGATGCTAATTGCAGACAAATGTTACAGTTGACGCACTTCTTCAAGATGCAGGTCTTTATCCACTGCCTCCTTCCCGTCCATTCATTCATTCAACTTGCAGTCGCCACATTTTTACAACTTAATAAAGAACACAAAGACGTCTGGAACCAGTGTTTTCTAATTGGAGAACTCATAGTCCTGTGCGTGGGACGGGATGGAGCACACAGATAGCTGCATTACAAGACATCATCCACTAGAAGAACTAGAGAGCCAGGTGCCAGCTGCCCGAGGTTGCCCAGAGTTTGGAATAACTGAGTGAGTTCTTGAAGATTGAGAAAATTAGGGTCCTGGTTTTATTTTATTTTATTTTTTAAACCATATTTGCATATGAAAAGGTATTCCAATACCTTAACTTAGGGTCTCTCAACCTTGGCACTATTGCCGTTGGGGGTCCAGTGCTTCTTTGATGGTGCAAGGGGGAGCTGTTCCGGGGATTGTACACGGGCAGGCAGCGTCCCAGCCTCACCCCACTTGAGTTGTGACAGCCAAACATGTCTCCAGGCGTCGCCAAATGTATCGGGGGGCAAATTTGTCTCCCCACCGCAGTTGAGGATCACTGTGTGAGCTCATGCTATTGTGTCTGCTGTTTGTTTTCCCTTGGTTTCGCCCTAGCATCTCTGTGCATTGTCCACTTGGGAAAAAAATTTAATTGTGCTGTGCCTCAGTTTTACTTTATTTCACTTTCCATGGGGCTGAGCTAAACTGAGATTCTATTTTGTACTGTTCTTAAAAAACTTTCCCTTCAATTCATCTCTGTGTTCTCTAAGGTAACTCCCTTATGGTTCCATAAGGAGCTGACCTTGACCCGTTGACCACAAGCTCTGAACGTTTATCACAGCTTCTCTCTGTTTTTTTTTTTTCTGTGCTCACCTTTAGGAATATATTTTTCAATTCTTTTCTAACTTTATTTTCTTTTGTTGTGTCTACTCTTCTGTTTACCAGTGCTGGAAGGGGCTATTTATTTTGACTGTATTGTTTTAGAAACCAACTGCTTGTAGTCAAAGTATTGCTACATTATTTACAAGAATAGCCAAGATTTGGAAACAACCTAAGTGTCTATCAATAAATGAATAGATAAAGAAATGGAAAATTATTCAGCCACAAAAAAGAATGAAATCCTGCCATTTATAACCACTCCGATAAAACTTGAGAACTTTTTGCTAATAAGTCAGACAGAGAAGGAAAAATACTGCATGATCTCACTTATATGTAGAATCTAAAAAAACTACTGGCAAAAACAGGTTCGATTTCTTGTTACCAAGGGCAGCGGGTGGGAGGAATGAATGAAGGTAGCCATAGGGTACAAACTTCCAGTAATAACATGAAGAAGTTCTGGGCATCCAATGTGTAGCATGGTGACTATAGTTAACACTATTGCATTCTGTATTTGAAAGTTATTAGGAAAGTGGCTCTTGAAAGTCCTTAACACACACACACACTGCTCACTATTTGAAGTGATGAGTACAGTAACTAACTTTACTGTATAATAACTTTGTAACACATATATGTGTACCAAATGATCACATTGTACACGTTAAACCTTCACAACGTTATATGTCAAAATATTTCAATAAGGCTGGAAAAAGTGTATTCTAGAAGTACAAAGAAAGAAAACTCTAAAAAAAACCTTATAAAACTTTGAGCAGTTGTTATATCTGGGCAGTGAGATTGTGAAAATAATGTT
The DNA here is from genome assembly GCA_022376925.1 of Tragulus kanchil. Lineage (NCBI taxonomy): Eukaryota > Metazoa > Chordata > Mammalia > Artiodactyla > Tragulidae > Tragulus > Tragulus kanchil. Next base: position 155,772,112 of record JAIOJX010000003.1, on the reverse strand, counting down.
TTTTTACCTTGCTTTACTGAGTCTCCTAAATTTCTTTAAGATGTTACTTGTAAAAATATATATAAGAATCAATACATTAAAAGAAAAAACAAACAACAAAACCAAGTACCGCCATAAGAAAATTTCCCCACTAGGAACAAGCCCCTCTTGAACTTCTCTTTTCCCACAGCCGCTGGACCAGAGACAAAATGGCCAAACTGACTATGCAAATGCCACAGGCTGCTGCTCCAATGGCAGCTGCCTCAGCAGAAAAGCCCTTTCTGGCCCCATTAGATTGTTTGGCTCTTTCCTTTCTCACAATGTGTAGATGGTTTTTCAGATGAAACTCTTAGTTTTGGATAACAAAATATTGCTACATTATTTACAAGAATAGCCAAGATTTGGAAACAACCTAAGTGTCTATCAATAAATGAATAGATAAAGAAATGGAAAATTATTCAGCCACAAAAAAGAATGAAATCCTGCCATTTATAACCACTCCGATAAAACTTGAGAACTTTTTGCTAATAAGTCAGACAGAGAAGGAAAAATACTGCATGATCTCACTTATATGTAGAATCTAAAAAAACTACTGGCAAAAACAGGTTCGATTTCTTGTTACCAAGGGCAGCGGGTGGGAGGAATGAATGAAGGTAGCCATAGGGTACAAACTTCCAGTAATAACATGAAGAAGTTCTGGGCATCCAATGTGTAGCATGGTGACTATAGTTAACACTATTGCATTCTGTATTTGAAAGTTATTAGGAAAGTGGCTCTTGAAAGTCCTTAACACACACACACACTGCTCACTATTTGAAGTGATGAGTACAGTAACTAACTTTACTGTATAATAACTTTGTAACACATATATGTGTACCAAATGATCACATTGTACACGTTAAACCTTCACAACGTTATATGTCAAAATATTTCAATAAGGCTGGAAAAAGTGTATTCTAGAAGTACAAAGAAAGAAAACTCTAAAAAAAACCTTATAAAACTTTGAGCAGTTGTTATATCTGGGCAGTGAGATTGTGAAAATAATGTTTTTTTACCTTGCTTTACTGAGTCTCCTAAATTTCTTTAAGATGTTACTTGTAAAAATATATATAAGAATCAATACATTAAAAGAAAAAACAAACAACAAAACCAAGTACCGCCATAAGAAAATTTCCCCACTAGGAACAAGCCCCTCTTGAACTTCTCTTTTCCCACAGCCGCTGGACCAGAGACAAAATGGCCAAACTGACTATGCAAATGCCACAGGCTGCTGCTCCAATGGCAGCTGCCTCAGCAGAAAAGCCCTTTCTGGCCCCATTAGATTGTTTGGCTCTTTCCTTTCTCACAATGTGTAGATTGCTTTTGTGCTTCCAGAAATCCTTATGAAAACACTCTTAGTTTTGGATAACAAAATAGTCAACACCACCAGTCATTCTGGCAGATTTGCCTGCCTGCTTTTAATGTACCAATACTCCTGATGAAAAGAGCATCCTCCAGTTGAATAAATACACAAATTATTGCTTGAAGAACATAGGCATCAAATCAAGAGCAATCCATTCATGTTTACATCAGTAAGTAGTTCTCCAAATTGAGCCGGTGTCCACATCACCTGGAAGGCTTGCTAGAACACAGTTTCCTCTGGGTCCCACCCCTAGAGTTTCCAATTCAGTCCCTTTAGAGTGGGGGCGGAGAATGTACATTTGTCACCATTTCCTAGGTGATGCTTCCGTTGGGATGGCTGGTTTGGGGACCACACTTGGGAAATCATGGTTTCAGATCTTGCTGACTGTCAGCCACTTTGTGAGCTTTTTTTTTTTTTTTAATGACCTCTTTCATTTCATCTCCTTGGAATTTAAATGCTGGTTTTAGGGTTAAGAACTGGTAGATCCTGCTGTTTGCAATCCACATTCTGTCCCAGGAAAAGATACAATACTGTCTGCAATAAAATCCTTCTACCCCTTGCTTCCTTCTCCTTGGACCTTGAGAGATTATATCAAATGACTGTGATGTCAGGTTACTGAGACAGAGTTACCAAGAACAGCATCGAAGATTGCCACTGTATCCTTTTTAGCATCAAAGATTACCACTGTATTTTTAAGCAAAGATTGCTACTATACCTTTTTTAGGATCAAATATTGCTGTATCTGTTTTATGTTCTGCAACAGAGAATTTGAGCTTCTCATTTGAACAGTGTGTCAAAGGTAATTTTAAATTAAATATAGAAATGATTCACACACATGCATACATGCATACACTGACATAGGAAAAGAAAAACGCTGCTCGAGGCTGGAATTTTAGGGCATTAAATTGTAATTAGTTATTGTGTTTGGTTTTATTTCTCGTGTATTTTGGACTTTGCTCCAGCAAATGGTCTTAAACTCTGCCCTCTCTGTTGCCTTCCTCTACTTTGTGACCAGCTTTTAAAGCATTCATGACCCTTTAGATGACAAACAGGAGTAGGTTTGCCAAGAGAGGAGTTCTAGGCTTTAGGAAATGCTGTACTTAAACCTTCTTCTCCAGACAGGTTGGCAGACTGAGTTACTTAATTGCATCAGGTCTTCAGGTCTTACACTGCCCAGACAATAACTTCACAAGTTATTTAAAACAATTTGGAGAGGGCTTCCCCTGGTGGTCCAGTGGGTAAGGACACCGCCTTGCAGTGCAAGGGGCGCTGGTCCAATCCCTGGCCTGGGAAGATCCCACGTGCCGCGGAGAGGCTGGACCGATGTGTCCAATGACCGACCCGGAGCTCTGGAGCGCGTGTGCCCAGAGCCGGTGCTCTGCGACAACAGTGGCCACCGCTGTGGGAGGCCCACACGGGCCAAAGAACAAAGATGGATGAAAATAGATGAATGAAAGACCAATGGAAGTGGCCCGCCCACCCCCTTCCCTCCCCAACCCGCTCCCTCCTCCCCAAAAAAAAAAACCATTTGGAGAAACAGGACTGGTTTTGGTAATGCACATGTTAGTAAAAGGGAAGAAAAACACATACCCTCTGCCTTGCCTTTTTTATATCTCATCTCTTTCAATATAAATTAAGAAAATATGTGGGTTATATTCACAGATGCACCTCACTTTTCTCTATGGGCTGATGTTTTGGTTAGGCTTAAAGTCAGTTTGTTTTTTCCTTTTACAGAAAGATGAGTTAGAGTCATCATGCCAGTGGCAGAAATAGCTCGTAATTAGTTTAAAACTAACTGAACAACTCCCTTAATGGGGAAACACCAAAGAAAAGAGATACTAATATTTTCTTCAATTAGGTATTCTTGAAATCTTTTTATGATGGTTTCTTCTTCTAAACTATTCTCTTAGGATTCGGATGGATTTAACCTGATATTCTTTTATGAAAATATGTAGACTAACAATACTTGGAGAAATCTGGAGGAAAAAAAAACTTGATAGAGGCTTAAAACACCAGACTTTTGGATAATGTTCTCCTGAGGACAGCAAAGGAAACCATATAAGTGCCCTTTCAACTAGTCTTCTAAATCTCTTTGAAGAAACTTCCACAGAGTCCTCTGGACAAAAGGTCACTTACCAAAGCTCCCTCTTCTTAATCTGTTTCCTGTGCTTCCAGCTCTACCACAGAGCTCCTACATGTTCTCCATCCATCCCTTCTGTCTTTGTTCTTTTTTCCCAAACTCTTCACCTTTCTGATTTTCTTTTCTGTTCTCAGCCCTCCAGAAAGCCCCTGGAGATAAGCTAACAATAATGTGTGTCTTCCCAAAGGGGTGTGGGTGGCAGTGTGCCTGATCATGTCCAACTGTCTGAGATCCCATGGACTGTAGCCTGCCAGGCTCCTCTGTGCATGGAATTTCTCAGGCAAGATACTGGAGTGGGTTGCCATTTCCTCCCCCAGGGGATTTTCCCAACCCAGGGATCAAACCCACGTCTTTGGCATCTCCTGGGAAATATACAGAGAAAGGAGAAAGTTTGGAGTGTGTTGGTAGGTGTGTGGGGAGTGGAAGATAGAACTTAAGAAGAGAGGAACATAATAACCCAAAGGCGGAATACTGTCCCTCAACTGATGGCTGGATAAGCACATGGTAGAACACATCAGCACACAGTGGAATATTACTCAGCCATAAAAAGGAATGAAGTGTTGATACATACCACCACATGGATGAACTCAAAAACCTATGCTAAGTGGATGATGCTAGCAACAAAATGTCACATATTTCATGATGGCATTTACATGAAATATCCAAAATGGGTAAATCCATAGAAACAGAATAGAACTTGGAGGTTGTCAGGGACAGGAGACAGGAGAGTAACCATTCTCTGAGTATGAGGATTAACTTTGGAGGGCTGGAAATGTTTTAGAACTAGATGAAGGTGATGGCTACACAGCATTGTAAATGTTCTAATCATCCCTGGATTGTTCACTTTAAAATAGTATATTCTGTTACATGAATTTCTCCTCCAAAAATTAAACTTTTTTATGAAAGAGAATTATCCATCAAAATTTCAAGCTCTACTTCTCTTATATTTTATAACCTTCACATCTGTCTTTCTGGATAATGTTCTCCTGAGGACAGCAAAGGAAACCATATAAGTGCCCTTTCAACTAGTCTTCTAAATCTCTTTGAAGAAACTTCCACAGAGTCCTCTGGACAAAAGGTCACTTACCAAAGCTCCTCTTCTTAATCTGTTTCCTGTGCTTCCAGCTCTACCACAGAGCTCCTACATGTTCTCCATCCATCCCTTCTGTCTTTGTTCTTTTTTCCCAAACTCTTCACCTTTCTGATTTTCTTTTCTGTTCTCAGCCCTCCAGAAAGCCCCTGGAGATAAGCTAACAATAATGTGTGTCTTCCCAAAGGGGTGTGGGTGGCAGTGTGCCTGATCATGTCCAACTGTCTGAGATCCCATGGACTGTAGCCTGCCAGGCTCCTCTGTGCATGGAATTTCTCAGGCAAGATACTGGAGTGGGTTGCCATTTCCTCCCCCAGGGGATTTTCCCAACCCAGGGATCAAACCCACGTCTTTGGCATCTCCTGGGAAATATACAGAGAAAGGAGAAAGTTTGGAGTGTGTTGGTAGGTGTGTGGGGAGTGGAAGATAGAACTTAAGAAGAGAGGAACATAATAACCCAAAGGCGGAATACTGTCCCTCAACTGATGGCTGGATAAGCACATGGTAGAACACATCAGCACACAGTGGAATATTACTCAGCCATAAAAAGGAATGAAGTGTTGATACATACCACCACATGGATGAACTCAAAAACCTATGCTAAGTGGATGATGCTAGCAACAAAATGTCACATATTTCATGATGGCATTTACATGAAATATCCAAAATGGGTAAATCCATAGAAACAGAATAGAACTTGGAGGTTGTCAGGGACAGGAGACAGGAGAGTAACCATTCTCTGAGTATGAGGATTAACTTTGGAGGGCTGGAAATGTTTTAGAACTAGATGAAGGTGATGGCTACACAGCATTGTAAATGTTCTAATCATCCCTGGATTGTTCACTTTAAAATAGTATATTCTGTTACATGAATTTCTCCTCCAAAAATTAAACTTTTTTATGAAAGAGAATTATCCATCAAAATTTCAAGCTCTACTTCTCTTATATTTTATAACCTTCACATCTGTCTTTCTCCCTAATTGTATTTCAAAGAAAATTCTACATTTAATTTAGATACGAAAGCAAGGAGAGGTCCTGGATTGACCTCCAAATCTAAGTACTGTATCAATCTTCAATAAAATAGCCCAGATAACAATGGGAATAATAAAGTCATCCTGTGAGTCAGTAATAGAACTGGGAGTGGATCCCAAGGAGCATTACCTTTTAGTCTCTTCTAAATTCTGTGGCTATCTCGCCATGCCCCTGAAGCTTTTGACATAATTGAAGATGACTTGTCAGTGATGTCATTCCCCCGACCGGGAGAGACAGCGCGAGGGGGCCCTTCAACGTGGGCGACACATCTCCGTGTCTCCTAGAGACTGTGGCTGTCAGATTCAGTTTTGCCCTTGGCAACATTGTGAAGCAAGATAAAATTTGTCTGGGGTGCTTTTAACTCATGCCTTTGTACACGCTATGACCCTCTCTGGGGTTCTTGTGTTTATCCTTCAGATACCTAGAAGGAACTTTCCACTCACCCATTCCCCTATTTCTTATTCTTTCATCTGCATCAATATTAAGAAAAGGGGGTTGATGTCATCTTTTCCCCGTGAGTGAATTTTCCATGGGTATCTCCAACTAATATTGTTGGAGATGTGTCCACTGGACATCTTGGCAGTGTTGTGGGATGTCCCCAGGATTTTTGGTCCGTTGTTGAGTCCACTTGCGTGGTGTGCTTCAGGAAGAGGAACGTAGGAGTAATTCATTGCCGTGGATCGATGTCAAGTTTGTTTGAAGTCTAGTTACCCCAGGGAAGAAGTAGTGACACATAGTTAGGACAGCCTAATAAGTAAACTGACTTTCAAAAGATTATAGACAATTATAAGTAAATAAAAGTAATTAGGATTCTAATTTTAGCTTTGCCTGAAGGCAAGTTCCTGGGTTTCTACACGTAAAATGATCAAAGAGAACAGTTGACTCAATGGTCCAATTTGGATGAGATCCATTTTAATTCAAAAATACTTTACCTTCAGGATTTCGTGAGTTATTTCTGTATTTTCCTCCCACACCACATAGTATCCACCTATAAGAACATGAATCCACATTATTCCCACTTATCCAAGTCAGAGATGGGGCACCAGGATATGGGCAACTAGAATATAATTAGAAAGGCAGTACACGTGGGCTTCCAAATAATTCAGTGTTAGACCCTCACTTTGTTAGGACAACCTACTTTTGCAGTTTTGAAAACATTCATTATTATTTAGTGTCAAGAAAGCATACCCCATTTCTGATTGTTTGTTATCATCGTGATCCTAGGGAGCCCCAACATTTTAGGAACACAAGGTTTTATCAGTGTTCGATGATCAAATGAGTGAATATCGTGCACTGCTGGTCAACCAAAATTTGGGAGCCTTGCCAGCGGGCCTTCATACGTGGGCGACACATCTCCGTGTCTCCTAGAGACTGTGGCTGTCAGATTCAGTTTTGCCCTTGGCAACATTGTGAAGCAAGATAAAATTTGTCTGGGGTGCTTTTAACTCATGCCTTTGTACACGCTATGACCCTCTCTGGGGTTCTTGTGTTTATCCTTCAGATACCTAGAAGGAACTTTCCACTCACCCATTCCCCTATTTCTTATTCTTTCATCTGCATCAATATTAAGAAAAGGGGGTTGATGTCATCTTTTCCCCGTGAGTGAATTTTCCATGGGTATCTCCAACTAATATTGTTGGAGATGTGTCCACTGGACATCTTGGCAGTGTTGTGGGATGTCCCCAGGATTTTTGGTCCGTTGTTGAGTCCACTTGCGTGGTGTGCTTCAGGAAGAGGAACGTAGGAGTAATTCATTGCCGTGGATCGATGTCAAGTTTGTTTGAAGTCTAGTTACCCCAGGGAAGAAGTAGTGACACATAGTTAGGACAGCCTAATAAGTAAACTGACTTTCAAAAGATTATAGACAATTATAAGTAAATAAAAGTAATTAGGATTCTAATTTTAGCTTTGCCTGAAGGCAAGTTCCTGGGTTTCTACACGTAAAATGATCAAAGAGAACAGTTGACTCAATGGTCCAATTTGGATGAGATCCATTTTAATTCAAAAATACTTTACCTTCAGGATTTCGTGAGTTATTTCTGTATTTTCCTCCCACACCACATAGTATCCACCTATAAGAACATGAATCCACATTATTCCCACTTATCCAAGTCAGAGATGGGGCACCAGGATATGGGCAACTAGAATATAATTAGAAAGGCAGTACACGTGGGCTTCCAAATAATTCAGTGTTAGACCCTCACTTTGTTAGGACAACCTACTTTTGCAGTTTTGAAAACATTCATTATTATTTAGTGTCAAGAAAGCATACCCCATTTCTGATTGTTTGTTATCATCGTGATCCTAGGGGAGCCCCAACATTTTAGGAACACAAGGTTTTATCAGTGTTCGATGATCAAATGAGTGAATATCGTGCACTGCTGGTCAACCAAAATGTCCTTGGAGCTTTGTTAGCCTCTGGGTACCTCTTGGGGACTTCAGCTTCTTTGTGCATTTCTCATTGCTGTCTGGCAGGTCACAACTGGATGCCAAAGACCTGGAAGTTTGAGCAAAAACATTTAGACCCATATTTCGCTCCTAATTTTCATGTGTTCTAAATGTAGACTGATAAAATCTGCAAAACTCCTTTGCAAACTAGTCCACAAAAGCCTTCTAAGAATCTTTATTCTTTCAGCAAGACCTGTAACACTCTTCTATGTCTTTTCCTAACATTTTGGCGTTTTGGGTTTTCATAAAATATTTGGCACTAATATTTACAAATTCTTTTTGGGGACGGGGACCGCATTTCCTCCCCTGATTGTATTCTGTATTTATTTTTCTATTTGGAGTTCAGCCTTTGGGGAGAAGCTCCTTGATCTGTGTTTGGGAAAATTACTTTTGGGGCTGTTGCCAAAACTCTGGGTGACTTTGAGATCCAGACAACAGCAAACGAAACACAGTTTAGTACTGCTGTTTGCACAAATGTCAGTTACATTCAGTGCCTCCGGCAGGCCCAGGTTACAAATTAAATGGGTCCCAATGAGTAGCTTAACTCTACAATATTGTGCAGGTAAAAAAAACCTCACGTGCTTTTCATTATAGCAACGTGGACATTTGTAAATACTTTTTTAAGTTCTCAGAATAGCATGACTAAAGAGGTGAAGGAAGTCATTATTTGAAATTTTGTCTCAGCGTTATTGCAAAGTTGAAATAAATAGGTGCGAACATGAATTTTTTCCCCAAAATTATTCCCACTTATCCAAAGTCAGAGATGGGGCACCAGGATATGGGCAACTAGAATATAATTAGAAAGGCAGTACACGTGGGCTTCCAAATAATTCAGTGTTAGACCCTCACTTTGTTAGGACAACCTACTTTTGCAGTTTTGAAAACATTCATTATTATTTAGTGTCAAGAAAGCATACCCCATTTCTGATTGTTTGTTATCATCGTGATCCTAGGGAGCCCCAACATTTTAGGAACACAAGGTTTTATCAGTGTTCGATGATCAAATGAGTGAATATCGTGCACTGCTGGTCAACCAAAATGTCCTTGGAGCTTTGTTAGCCTCTGGGTACCTCTTGGGGACTTCAGCTTCTTTGTGCATTTCTCATTGCTGTCTGGCAGGTCACAACTGGATGCCAAAGACCTGGAAGTTTGAGCAAAAACATTTAGACCCATATTTCGCTCCTAATTTTCATGTGTTCTAAATGTAGACTGATAAAATCTGCAAAACTCCTTTGCAAACTAGTCCACAAAAGCCTTCTAAGAATCTTTATTCTTTCAGCAAGACCTGTAACACTCTTCTATGTCTTTTCCTAACATTTTGGCGTTTTGGGTTTTCATAAAATATTTGGCACTAATATTTACAAATTCTTTTTGGGGACGGGGACCGCATTTCCTCCCCTGATTGTATTCTGTATTTATTTTTCTATTTGGAGTTCAGCCTTTGGGGAGAAGCTCCTTGATCTGTGTTTGGGAAAATTACTTTTGGGGCTGTTGCCAAAACTCTGGGTGACTTTGAGATCCAGACAACAGCAAACGAAACACAGTTTAGTACTGCTGTTTGCACAAATGTCAGTTACATTCAGTGCCTCCGGCAGGCCCAGGTTACAAATTAAATGGGTCCCAATGAGTAGCTTAACTCTACAATATTGTGCAGGTAAAAAAAACCTCACGTGCTTTTCATTATAGCAACGTGGACATTTGTAAATACTTTTTTAAGTTCTCAGAATAGCATGACTAAAGAGGTGAAGGAAGTCATTATTTGAAATTTTGTCTCAGCGTTATTGCAAGAGATGCTTAGGAATCACACTGATTGATAACAGTATTGGTCGCATACCTTCTGTGGAATTGTTTGTAAGGCTGAGTGCCCGGTGTGGTCAAGTGGAAATGGGGCTCAAATGGACCTTTACTTTGGAAAGGTCCAGCTCCTCTTAAGATCTTATTTAGAGAACGGCTTGAGAAAATTTACCATGACGTTGACAGCTGGAGAAAAGAAGGCATGCACTGCTCTTTCCTCATCTGCTAAACCTGACCTTCTCTTTACCTTTCGTCTGGTTCCACTCACCTGCCGACAGTCCTGTAGATTGGTACTGTTGCTCTCTCCTCTCACCCCCAGATCTTTGGCACAGTTAGATCCTGAGATGGTAAAACAACACCTGGATGTCATGGGAGGCAAAGGTCCCCTGGAGAAGGAAATGGCAACCCACTCAGATATTCTTGCCCAGAGAATCCCATGGACAGAGGAGCTGGACAGGCTACATTCCAAGGGGTCGCCAAGAGTCAGATGCGACTTAGCAACTAAGTGCGCAGGCACAGAATGACACGGTCAGGTTTTCCGGGCATGTCTGTGTGTGTGAAAGTTTCATCATGATTCTGAGCTGTGGTAACCAGTGATGTTGTCATTTAGTCATATGCCTGGCATATTAGTTATCTCTTGTTTCATACCACATGGCCCCCCAGGTTTAGTAGCTTAAAATAATACGCTTTCCTGGATCAGAAGCAGCTAGCTGGTGGCTTGGGCTCGGGTTGTCTCATGCGGTTGCAGTGACGATGCCGGGCAGGGCCTCAGTCGCCCACAGGCTGGACGAGGGCTGGGGAGTCACCACACGGCAGAGCCGGCAGTCAGCAGTCACCCGACCCAATTCTCTCCTTTCATAATAAGGAACAATTGTTCTTCACAAAGGCCACCTTAGACGGCTCTCAGACGAGTTACCTGTGTGCTGTGCCTGTAGATCAATGTGAGGGCCCCTGGAATCTCTCTCAGTGACTCCATTACTAGGACACAGAGGTCAGGTCTGAGAGTGACCGTCACGCTGCTTCCCTCCCTAGTTTACGGCTTTGCTCTCTGCAGTGTTGCCCGTCACCTGTTCCCAGGGCCCTGTGGCCGTATGGATGCGTGAACAGAGAATCAGTCTTGAGGAAGGAAGACTGCTTACAGCCTTTTACACCAGGAGTACAGATACAGGGCCTGGAGGGAGACTGCGGCACTTTATTTCTCACTTTGGTCCAGTTGACACTCCTTCCTCTAGTTTGGCGGGCCTGTGGGTCATGTCAGGCATTGGAGGGATAAGTGGACCAAACCTCACCTATTCCTATTCGCCCTTCCTCGGGTCCTCACTGAAATTTCCAAACCAGCTGGCATCTCTCAAAAGGGGCTGTGTTCCTTACTCCCATGGTTGTCCCTATGGACAAGATCAACCAAATGGAATCTGAGGTCATTTCTTTAGACTTGGCTCAGTAGTGAGTGAAAAACTGAAAGACAATTCTGTTTCTTGAGAGGATGGGACAAGAGCAAAGAATCAGAGCTACAAGTTCCTTTCAGGCTTCTTTTCTTGAACGCTGTTTATTTTAGAACTGCCCTTTCCGCTCAGGCTCTGCTCTGTAATTATACACATTAACACAGCACCAAACCCCAACATGGCCCATCTCAGAGAAAAACCACAGCTTTTCTCATCACAGGCCTAATCTACTGAATAATGAAGCTCTGTATGTTCTGTTTAAGTCAATCCTTGAGACGTTTAAGGCAGGGTTGTTCCAGGGAAAGAGCAATAAAATGGCTAGTATGGATGAATTATACCTGAAATTCATTAACCTGGTCTCCCCTTCCGTGTCTAAGCTCTGCAGATATCTCTGCTCTGTTTTGCTAGCATCTTCTCATCCATTTGGACATGGGCCAGAGGTAATCCCTCTCATAAAGAACTTCGAAAATACGACTTGCAATCATGCAGACTTGTATCATTTTTAGCTGTTTGGCAAAGTGGTTTGAAAAATGTGAGCAGTTGAAGATTTCAAACTGTTGGCAGTAATAGGATCCTCTGTTTCCAGGAATGCTGTCAGGCTTTCGATCTTGTTCTGCTTAAATTATACCCGATCCTAGAATAGCAATACTTCTACAAGTGTTTCCTGAAGTGGGGTCTGAGATGGTCGTGTGTGCATGTGAGAGACAAAGAGGCGGCAAGAGACACAGAGAGAGAGACAGTAAGAGAGGCAGGGAGTGAGGGTTGATGGCAGCCCCTAAGGGAAATCATTTCGTACAGGCAATTGGCTCTGCTGCCAGACCACCAAAGACTGGAGTGGCAGAATTAGGTGCAGGTTGGTTGAAAAGTCAGAGAAACTGGGCTTCCCCTGGTGGTCCAGTGGGTAAGGACACCGCCTTGCAGTGCAAGGGGCGCCGGTTCTATCCCTGGCCTGGGAAGATCCCATGTGCCGCGGAGCGGCTGGACTGATGTGTCCAATCGCCGAGCTGGAGCTCTGGAGCGCATGCTCACAGGAGACAAAGAGCAAAGACGGATGAAAGTGGAGAAATGAAAGACCAATAGAAGTGGCCCACCCGCTCCCCTCCCTCCCCAACCCGACCCCGCCCAAAATAAATAAATAAATAAATCTTAAAAAAAAAAAGAAAAAAGAAAAGTCAGAGAAACTGTTAGGAACACAAAGTAGCTGTGCAGAGAGGGTGAGGAATATTGTCTGATGATAACTAGAAGGAAACATCTTTTACTAAAATCAACAGGGGTCCCAGACAATCTGCCTGGTGGTCAAGAGTTCCTCTGGAAAGAAGTTGGAGACTGTCCCTTCCCAGAAGATAGGCTCTGGGCTCAGTGTGGAAGGTGACCCGGGAGGTGCTTCTGAAGGCTATGGCCCTAGCTGTGATATCCCTACCCAAGAGTCCCTGCTCCGGCCAATTTCAAGAGAATGTCTTAGGAGTCCTTGAGTGCAAATACCACATAGCTTTCCTCTAATCCAGCTGGACCAAAAGGAAGCCCTGAGAAACCTAGATAAGCTGATTAAGTGCATTCCTGATAGGAATTCACACTGAGGAATGAAAACACAAAAGCTAAGTGAAGTGAAAAGTTCCAGGGGTGTGTTTCGGAGCCAAGAGAGGGACAGACTAGCGTCAAGTGGATGCTTGTCACCAGCATACTCTTAAAAGATGAAAATGATGTAATTACCTCTTCCAGGGGAAAAAAAAGACTCTCCAAGATATTACCTTTTGTAGTAGGGGCTTCCCAGGTGACACAACGGTAAAGAATCTGCCTGCCAGTTCAGGAGATGCAAGAGACACAAGTTTGATCCTGGGTCAGGAAGATTCCCTGGAGAAGGCAATGGCAACCCACTCCAGCATTCTTGCCTGGAGAGTCCCATGGACAGAGGAGCCATGGGATTCCATGCGGTTGCAAAGAGTTGGACACGATTGAGTGACTAACATACACACACCCCCCTGTAAATAGTTCTCAGGCATGGAAAATTCAGATGCTCTGCAGTAGGTTTAATCTGCATATTAGGAACCTGCAGATACAGGGGTCAACAGTAATTACAGCTAGTAGATCCATTTGATGTGTAAGCAGGTTCTTTTTTTTTTTTTAAGTTTTAGTTTACTTTTTACTTTTACAGAGTTTTTGTTGTTTATAGATATGTATGATCCCAGATTAGTCATATGTATATCCCCCCCATCCCAGCCCTCCAGGCCATCGCACAGTTTCCCTAAGCAGGTTACTTCTAACCTGTACCTCTCCCCTGGTATCAGCTGCCCCAAACTTGCCTGGTTTTCATTCCTCTAAACACTCTGAGTCTCTAAACACTCAAATCCTTCTTTATCTTTCTGTACCCTAATTGCTCTCATGACGGTAGCAGTGGGCCAGGGCTGTCTACTTGCAAAAAATAACAGTTTTCTGGATCCAGGGCTGGTGCTGTTTTCAAAGTAGTCAGCGGGATGCAGAATGCATTTCTAACAATTGCTTTAAAATGAAGTTTTCAAAAGTGGAGAATTGTTTGTATTTAAGAGACAGCCTTAGGGCAGTAGAAGGAGCCTGGTTTTGCTGAGACTGGCAAGAAGGTGCAGTGGGAATGATTCATGGGGCCAGCTTGCCTATCTCATGGCAACACGGCTTGTAACTCAGGTTTGGGACTTGCTTGAGCTCCTGGGAAAAGGTGAGGGAAAGTCCCATGAGGCTGGCCCGGAAGGAGATGCAAATTGAGTTTTCTTACAGTGAACTGACGTAGCTCCAGGTTATGAGCAGCCCACACTATGATTATAATAAGTTTGAGGGTTGGCTTCTTAGTAATGAACAGTGTTTAAAGGACATGAAACCAGCTCATGAGCTTTAGTTCATGGCTTCCCAGGTGACACAACGGTAAAGAATCTGCCTGCCAGTTCAGGAGATGCAAGAGACACAAGTTTGATCCTGGGTCAGGAAGATTCCTGGAGAAGGCAATGGCAACCCACTCCAGCATTCTTGCCTGGAGAGTCCCATGGACAGAGGAGCCATGGGATTCCATGCGGTTGCAAAGAGTTGGACACGATTGAGTGACTAACATACACACACCCCCCTGTAAATAGTTCTCAGGCATGGAAAATTCAGATGCTCTGCAGTAGGTTTAATCTGCATATTAGGAACCTGCAGATACAGGGGTCAACAGTAATTACAGCTAGTAGATCCATTTGATGTGTAAGCAGGTTCTTTTTTTTTTTTTAAGTTTTAGTTTACTTTTTACTTTTACAGAGTTTTTGTTGTTTATAGATATGTATGATCCCAGATTAGTCATATGTATATCCCCCCCATCCCACCCCTCCAGGCCATCGCACAGTTTCCCTAAGCAGGTTACTTCTAACCTGTACCTCTCCCCTGGTATCAGCTGCCCCAAACTTGCCTGGTTTTCATTCCTCTAAACACTCTGAGTCTCTAAACACTCAAATCCTTCTTTATCTTTCTGTACCCTAATTGCTCTCATGACGGTAGCAGTGGGCCAGGGCTGTCTACTTGCAAAAAATAACAGTTTTCTGGATCCAGGGCTGGTGCTGTTTTCAAAGTAGTCAGCGGGGATGCAGAATGCATTTCTAACAATTGCTTTAAAATGAAGTTTTCAAAAGTGGAGAATTGTTTGTATTTAAGAGACAGCCTTAGGGCAGTAGAAGGAGCCTGGTTTTGCTGAGACTGGCAAGAAGGTGCAGTGGGAATGATTCATGGGGCCAGCTTGCCTATCTCATGGCAACACGGCTTGTAACTCAGGTTTGGGACTTGCTTGAGCTCCTGGGAAAAGGTGAGGGAAAGTCCCATGAGGCTGGCCCGGAAGGAGATGCAAATTGAGTTTTCTTACAGTGAACTGACGTAGCTCCAGGTTATGAGCAGCCCACACTATGATTATAATAAGTTTGAGGGTTGGCTTCTTAGTAATGAACAGTGTTTAAAGGACATGAAACCAGCTCATGAGCTTTAGTTCATTTGCTGCATAGCAGAAAACACCCCGGTTCGTGATGGAAATCGCAGTAGGCAATGTCTTGGAACCAACTGACAAGTTTAAAAAAGAATTTGGGAATCAGACTAGTTCTCCAGCTTTCATTTTAGCTGACAACATTTCGGATTCTCTCTTTGCAGAACAATGTGCGGGCTCTCCTCTGATCAAGTAAGAGGGTGACTGGCCTTTCAGAGCAAGGCCATCTGTAAGCAGTGTTGAGTACATCCTTCCTTTATGCGATGGGCTATTTTGTCTTTAAAGTCATTGAGGAAATTAGAATGAATGTACCTGCAAAATTTGGGGCCTTTATCAGGAGAGGATGTTTTAAGGGAACTCGGGAGCCATTTTTTAATAATAATAAATATTCACATGTGCCCAAGAGATGCTCCCATGTCTACCATATTGAACCACATGCAGTAGAGACTGTAATTGAAGTGAATGCTGATATTTCATTGGGCAATAGGTTAATAAATGCCAAAGTAATTGACGATGGCATTCAAGGAGAAATGGAAGCACAGGACCATTGAGGGCCTTGGTGAATGCGAAGTAGCCAACGACTGTGCAACACCAGTGACAGGACCGATCACCACAGAACCATCTAGAACGGCTCATAGCGGTAGAACCATTTCAGCTAGACCCAGACTGAGAAATCCTACGCTTCAAGTGGGATCAGCGTCCACATAGGATCACGGAGTGATATTCCTAACAGTTTCTATTTTTTCAATTGCTTTTGCAAGAAAAGTGGAGAATTGTTTGTATTTAAGAGACAGCCTTAGGGCAGTAGAAGGAGCCTGGTTTTGCTGAGACTGGCAAGAAGGTGCAGTGGGAATGATTCATGGGGCCAGCTTGCCTATCTCATGGCAACACGGCTTGTAACTCAGGTTTGGGACTTGCTTGAGCTCCTGGGAAAAGGTGAGGGAAAGTCCCATGAGGCTGGCCCGGAAGGAGATGCAAATTGAGTTTTCTTACAGTGAACTGACGTAGCTCCAGGTTATGAGCAGCCCACACTATGATTATAATAAGTTTGAGGGTTGGCTTCTTAGTAATGAACAGTGTTTAAAGGACATGAAACCAGCTCATGAGCTTTAGTTCATTTGCTGCATAGCAGAAAACACCCGGTTCGTGATGGAAATCGCAGTAGGCAATGTCTTGGAACCAACTGACAAGTTTAAAAAAGAATTTGGGAATCAGACTAGTTCTCCAGCTTTCATTTTAGCTGACAACATTTCGGATTCTCTCTTTGCAGAACAATGTGCGGGCTCTCCTCTGATCAAGTAAGAGGGTGACTGGCCTTTCAGAGCAAGGCCATCTGTAAGCAGTGTTGAGTACATCCTTCCTTTATGCGATGGGCTATTTTGTCTTTAAAGTCATTGAGGAAATTAGAATGAATGTACCTGCAAAAATTTGGGGGCCTTTATCAGGAGAGGATGTTTTAAGGGAACTCGGCAGCCATTTTTTAATAATAATAAATATTCACATGTGCCCAAGAGATGCTCCCATGTCTACCATATTTAACCACATGCAGTAGAGACTATAATTGAAGTGAATCCTCATATTTCCTTGGGCAACAGGTAAATAAATGCCAAAGTAATTGACGCATGGCATTCAAGGAGAAATGGAAGCACAGGACCATTGAGGGCCTTGGTGAATGCGAAGTAGCCAACGACTGTGCAACACCAGTGACAGGACCGATCACCACAGAACCATCTAGAACGGCTCATAGCGGTAGAACCATTTCAGCTAGACCCAGACTGAGAAATCCTACGCTTCAAGTGGGATCAGCGTCCCTTCAGGCATCCACGGAGTCACGGTGAGTGATATTCCTAACAGTGCTTCCGGGTGGCTGGGGCTTCCCCAGTGACTCAGAGGTAAAGCAGCCTCTACAGTGCAGGAGGCTCAGGAGACGCGAGTTCAATCCCTGGATCGGGAAGATCCCCTGGAAAAGGGAATGACTACTCACCCCAGTATTCTTGCCTGGGAAATTGCGTGGACAGAGGAGCCTGGAGGGCTACAGTCCATAGGGTCGCAGGGAGTCGGACACAGCTGAGCATGGGAGGGTGACTGACGGGAAAATCATGACTATGAAACCATAGTATTTGGTAAAACTTAAGAAATAATAACATGAATCAACTAGAAATTCAAGCCCTGAAAATGCCTTCTTGGACACACATGTGCTAACTGATCTTGACTTTTGTCCCTTTTCACCTGTGAAATGGAACATAATTCTGCTCTAACTTCCCAAGATACCACATGGGCTGAATAACTAAACTAATGAAAATCATGGTTTTAAATAGAAAACTTTGATGTAAATAAGAAACAGTATGTTTGAGCCTGGGTATAGCCTGTGAAGAGAATTAACATGGATGCAGAAAGCTGTTTTATTTAAATGGTTAACATGCGTGGCCTTTCCTTTATGTTTGCGTTTTCGTTTAAACTTAGGGCTTTTATAAGAGCACAGCTCTGACTGAGCACAGGTGAAAGCGATGATTTGGAGAGAAAATAGGATTTTGGAACTCATGCTCAGTGCTAGTGCTTTAAAACATTTTAGAACTGTTCAATGAAAATCAATCCGCTGACAAAAATAAAACACAGGTTTATTTAAATGTTCCGGCCAGTCTACCATATTTAACCACATGCAGTAGAGACTATAATTGAAGTGAATCCTCATATTTCCTTGGGCAACAGGTAAATAAATGCCAAAGTAATTGACGATGGCATTCAAGGAGAAATGGAAGCACAGGACCATTGAGGGCCTTGGTGAATGCGAAGTAGCCAACGACTGTGCAACACCAGTGACAGGACCGATCACCACAGAACCATCTAGAACGGCTCATAGCGGTAGAACCATTTCAGCTAGACCCAGACTGAGAAATCCTACGCTTCAAGTGGGATCAGCGTCCCTTCAGGCATCCACGGAGTCACGGTGAGTGATATTCCTAACAGTGCTTCCGGGTGGCTGGGGCTTCCCCAGTGACTCAGAGGTAAAGCAGCCTCTACAGTGCAGGAGGCTCAGGAGACGCGAGTTCAATCCCTGGATCGGGAAGATCCCCTGGAAAAGGGAATGACTACTCACCCCAGTATTCTTGCCTGGGAAATTGCGTGGACAGAGGAGCCTGGAGGGCTACAGTCCA
Source organism: Tragulus kanchil (assembly GCA_022376925.1). Taxonomy (NCBI): domain Eukaryota; kingdom Metazoa; phylum Chordata; class Mammalia; order Artiodactyla; family Tragulidae; genus Tragulus; species Tragulus kanchil. Next base: position 155,753,661 of record JAIOJX010000003.1, on the reverse strand, counting down.
TAGGGTCGCAGGGAGTCGGACACAGCTGAGCATGGGAGGGTGACTGACGGGAAAATCATGACTATGAAACCATAGTATTTGGTAAAACTTAAGAAATAATAACATGAATCAACTAGAAATTCAAGCCCTGAAAATGCCTTCTTGGACACACATGTGCTAACTGATCTTGACTTTTGTCCCTTTTCACCTGTGAAATGGAACATAATTCTGCTCTAACTTCCCAAGATACCACATGGGCTGAATAACTAAACTAATGAAAATCATGGTTTTAAATAGAAAACTTTGATGTAAATAAGAAACAGTATGTTTGAGCCTGGGTATAGCCTGTGAAGAGAATTAACATGGATGCAGAAAGCTGTTTTATTTAAATGGTTAACATGCGTGGCCTTTCCTTTATGTTTGCGTTTTCGTTTAAACTTAGGGCTTTTATAAGAGCACAGCTCTGACTGAGCACAGGTGAAAGCGATGATTTGGAGAGAAAAATAGGATTTTGGAACTCATGCTCAGTGCTAGTGCTTTGAAGACACACATCAGGTTTTGGAGAACATTGTCTGGTTTCCGAAGAGTGAAAATGCAGAGGTTTCCTTTGTTCCTGGTTCAAGGTAGGAGACAAAAATAAAACACAGGTGACTCTCAGTTCTCAAAGATGTTCCAAGGGGCCTTGCGGATAGAAGGAAAATGATGGGAAAAAATTTGTCTGCTCCTATTTAAAAAATGTCCCTGCAGTAAAGTGAAAGTCTAGAATGGTGCTTATTCTCCAGTGTAGATTTGCTTCTAAATTTGGCAAAGGATATCTTCAAATTTACCTCTATTCTGCTTAACTATCTGAGTCCCCAGGCCTCCTGGACTGATAGCATCGCCACACTGTTGTGTTTACACAGGCCGAACTTCAATAACTGCAAATACAAATCAAACTGTAGAACGTGAATCCCTACCCTGGCTGACAAGAAGCGATTTTCTATCAGCACACTGGGGCTAAGCTTTGGGGAGCCGAGGTCTGGTACTGGTCACGATTTGGCTTGAGGATTTTGCATTCCTGTTCTGCTTCAGGTCCTAACATGCTTACTGACTCACAAATGGGCACCAATTAGTACATGGTTCGTGGGTGTTATGATTAACAAAGAAAAACAAACAATAAAACAGACCACAGAGTGGGCGGGCATGCTTTGGGGGATGCTGCAGAGTCAGAGATGGTGAACGGCACCAGGCTAGGGCATTTTTTTCTAAATCAGAATGTGGAGAGGGATAGAGGTTGTGGGGAGCTGCCAGGCCAGGTCCAGCATCTTGATGACAATCACACTGCAGGGTTTTGGTTACAAGGAGGAAAAAAGACTGTCCAGCTGGGTCAGCATAAAGAGAATTGTGGGTTTTTCTGGTGGCTCAGATGGTAAAGCATCTGCCTTCAGTGCAGAGTCGGAAGCGACGGGAGCAACTGAACTGACTGAGTTTTGCTGTTTTTGAGCTTCATACAAATGGAATCTTAACACCAGAGACTCACTGTTTCCCTTGGTGTTAGTTACTTGAGTTCATCTTTGTTGGAGGGATTGGCAGGTAGCAGCTTGAAGAACATGCTTTGCCCTTCCTTCCATGCTTATTTCACTTTTCCTGAGATGGCTGTTGATGACCAGAAGGTAGACGTCACAACATGTAAATTCTTTAAAGAAGAAGTTCTGTATAAAAATACCTCGTGCCCAGCGTGGTACGAGGGACCACGGTCCCACGGCAGCACACAGCATCGCGGCAAGCACGACTGATGTCCCCTAGTTTTGACTGCTTCCCGCTGCGGTCCGAGCATTTCCTCTAGCCTCTGCTAGGTGGCCTTTTGTCCCCACAGAGCCACAGAGCGGCTATTGACTAAATCATAGGGTGGGGAATACTGCGACAGTGTGAAATTTAGGAGACAGTGTTCAATGTCACCTTTGATGATCTAAAATTGCACACGGGTAGACTGGAGCACCTCCGTAATAGACAGCACACAGCGGCTCGTTGGGGGATTATGGGCTCACAGGGTCTTGCCGCCATTGACTGATGGTATTAAATGTTAAGGGCCCCTCTGAGAAGGCTGTTTGGCTCCAAATAGAAGTGTTCTTGGGGAGATTATGACCTGGTGACCTCAGACAATTGACTTTCTTTCATTTTATAGAGAATTTGAAGCGCCTCACCATTAAAAATGACCAAGAATAGCAGTGTGTTTTTTTCCTTTTCTGCTTTAGCACATTCCTGGGGCTTGGGGGCTGTGCTTTCTGAGCTTAACTGGTATGAGAGCTCGTGGAAAAGCAACGAGACGAGGGATGCACAGGGCGTGTTCACAGATGCCGCGGAAAGAGGGATGCCCGGTCCCTGAGCAAAGCACACCAAGGGTCCCCTGACGCTTGGTGACAGTAAGACAGACTGATCTCCTTTTGCATAGTCCTTCCCCCAGCAGCCCCGCAGCCCCAACAAGCTCATTAACCCTCGTCTGGGGTGAGCGGTGCTCCCTTTGGGGGGACCACTCACGCCTGTGGCCTGGGTGCCTCTGGGAGGAGAAGGAGGCCTCACGTCACCCCCTTCTGATCCACATTTCATCCCGAAATCCCGAATGAGCTTCATACAATGGAATCTTAACACCAGAGACTCACTGTTTCCTTGGTGTTAGTTACTTGATGTCATCTTTGTTGGAGGGATTGGCAGGTAGCAGCTTGAAGAACATGCTTTGCCCTTCCTTCCATGCTTATTTCACTTTTCCTGAGATGGCTGTTGATGACCAGAAGGTAGACGTCACAACATGTAAATTCTTTAAAGAAGAAGTTCTGTATAAAAATACCTCGTGCCCAGCGTGGTACGAGGGACCACGGTCCCACGGCAGCACACAGCATCGCGGCAAGCACGACTGATGTCCCCTAGTTTTGACTGCTTCCCGCTGCGGTCCGAGCATTTCCTCTAGCCTCTGCTAGGTGGCCTTTTGTCCCCACAGAGCCACAGAGCGGCTATTGACTAAATCATAGGGTGGGGAATACTGCGACAGTGTGAAATTTAGGAGACAGTGTTCAATGTCACCTTTGATGATCTAAAATTGCACACGGGTAGACTGGAGCACCTCCGTAATAGACAGCACACAGCGGCTCGTTGGGGGATTATGGGCTCACAGGGTCTTGCCGCCATTGACTGATGGTATTAAATGTTAAGGGCCCCTCTGAGAAGGCTGTTTGGCTCCAAATAGAAGTGTTCTTGGGGAGATTATGACCTGGTGACCTCAGACAATTGACTTTCTTTCATTTTATAGAGAATTTGAAGCGCCTCACCATTAAAAATGACCAAGAATAGCAGTGTGTTTTTTTCCTTTTCTGCTTTAGCACATTCCTGGGGCTTGGGGGCTGTGCTTTCTGAGCTTAACTGGTATGAGAGCTCGTGGAAAAGCAACGAGACGAGGGATGCACAGGGCGTGTTCACAGATGCCGCGGAAAGAGGGATGCCCGGTCCCTGAGCAAAGCACACCAAGGGTCCCCTGACGCTTGGTGACAGTAAGACAGACTGATCTCCTTTTGCATAGTCCTTCCCCCAGCAGCCCCGCAGCCCCAACAAGCTCATTAACCCTCGTCTGGGGTGAGCGGTGCTCCCTTTGGGGGGACCACTCACGCCTGTGGCCTGGGTGCCTCTGGGAGGGGAGAAGGAGGCCTCACGTCACCCCCCCTTCTGATCCACATTTCACATCCCCATGAAAAGATGCCCTGAATGAGAGGGAAGCTCTCATCTGTGGGAGTGCCTGGTTAATAAACATGGGGATTCTCCTCAAGTTTGGATAAACAACAGACAGAAACATTTAGAAAGAAGAAATGAGGCAAAGTTCATCTGCAAAGAATTGAAGAGAATCAGGCATCCAAAGGACTGGCCTTCCAAATAAAGACCCCAAGAAAGGGGGCTTTCCTAGTGACTGAGCAGTTAAGGATCTGCCTGCAATGCAGGAGGCCTGGGTTCAGTCTCTGTGTCGGGAAGCCCTCCTGGAGGAGGAAATCGCTATCTGCTCCATTATTCTTGACTGGAGAATTCCATGGGCAGAGAATCCTGGCAGACTATGCTCCACGGGATCACAAAGAGTCGGACATGACTTAGCGACTAAACAACAACAAAAGGGAGAAATCCAGGGTTATAAATTGATCAGTTTTATGCTCTCTTGTTAATGGTGGAAAGCAGTAATTTTCTCTGATCTGACGTGATGGATCATCACGTCCATATACATTGGTGTCGTTAAAGACAGACATTAAGCTGTATTTTTGCTTAGGGAGCTCAGGTTTTTAGGAATCATCTAAGTTTTTATTATCCTGTGGACCAGACATAGACAGAGTGACCCTATCGTTTTTGTTTGTGTCAAGGTGCAAATTCTCTTTTTTTCCTGTTTCCTGATTGTGGTATGTCATATCCTTAATCATAATGGAAGCAGAGCGAAATACCGGTTTTGCTTCCCAAGTCCATGCTTTGTTCAACTTCCTGCCTCTAAGGTGTGCATTAGACCACAGAAGCTGTTCAGTGGTTTTCTGATTCTGTATCATTACTGGGATGTTTTATTGGAAAGGTTTTTTTTTTCAGAGCCGTAACCAATGTTTAATACACAAAGACCCTCTTGTTGCCTTCAAAAGAATGAGAATAACATGATATTAAGACTTAAGAGTTGTTTATATCCAGAGGCCTTGTAATGCTCCTAGAGGTATAAACTTTTTGTCTCAAAAATATTCTAATTTCATTGTCAGTTTATCTACTGATATCAGGACCCAAGAAGCCTCAGGTTCACTTTTACTGGTCCTGGCCCCCAGTGCCTTTAGGTTTTGGATATAAGGGTTAGTGTGGGTTCTCTAGAGACACAGAACCAATAGGAGGTTGATAAATAGACATATAGATGAAAAATACATAGATTTGTGATAAGCAGATGATTTATAGATGACAGATAGTTAAAGTGACAGATAGATGATAGATAAACACATAAGTAGGTGGATAGATAGGTAGATGGATGGATGGACAGATAGATAGATTTACTGTAAGGGATCAGCTCGTGTCATGGAGGCTGGGATGCCCCACAGTCCGCTGGCTGTAAGCTAAAGACCCAGGAACGCTGATGGTGTCTGAGTCTGAAGGTCTGAGAACAAGGAGACCGGCGGGCTAAGTCCAGGCTGAGGGAAGGGTTATAAATTGATCAGGTTTTAGCGACTAAACAACAACAAAAGGGAGAAATCCAGGGTTATAAATTGATCAGTTTTATGCTCTCTTGTTAATGGTGGAAAGCAGTAATTTTCTCTGATCTGACGTGATGGATCATCACGTCCATATACATTGGTGTCGTTAAAGACAGACATTAAGCTGTATTTTTGCTTAGGGAGCTCAGGTTTTTAGGAATCATCTAAGTTTTTATTATCCTGTGGACCAGACATAGACAGAGTGACCCTATCGTTTTTGTTTGTGTCAAGGTGCAAATTCTCTTTTTTTCCTGTTTCCTGATTGTGGTATGTCATATCCTTAATCATAATGGAAGCAGAGCGAAATACCGGTTTTGCTTCCCAAGTCCATGCTTTGTTCAACTTCCTGCCTCTAAGGTGTGCATTAGACCACAGAAGCTGTTCAGTGGTTTTCTGATTCTGTATCATTACTGGGATGTTTTATTGGAAAGGTTTTTTTTTTCAGAGCCGTAACCAATGTTTAATACACAAAGACCCTCTTGTTGCCTTCAAAAGAATGAGAATAACATGATATTAAGACTTAAGAGTTGTTTATATCCAGAGGCCTTGTAATGCTCCTAGAGGTATAAACTTTTTGTCTCAAAAATATTCTAATTTCATTGTCAGTTTATCTACTGATATCAGGACCCAAGAAGCCTCAGGTTCACTTTTACTGGTCCTGGCCCCCAGTGCCTTTAGGTTTTGGATATAAGGGTTAGTGTGGGTTCTCTAGAGACACAGAACCAATAGGAGGTTGATAAATAGACATATAGATGAAAAATACATAGATTTGTGATAAGCAGATGATTTATAGATGACAGATAGTTAAAGTGACAGATAGATGATAGATAAACACATAAGTAGGTGGATAGATAGGTAGATGGATGGATGGACAGATAGATAGATTTACTGTAAGGGATCAGCTCGTGTCATGGAGGCTGGGATGCCCCACAGTCCGCTGGCTGTAAGCTAAAGACCCAGGAACGCTGATGGTGTCTGAGTCTGAAGGTCTGAGAACAAGGAGACCGGCGGGCTAAGTCCAGGCTGAGGGCAGGAGGAGCCTGGCTTCCCAGCTCCAACAGACAAAGAGAGGGAGCCTTCCGTCTCTCCACCTTTCCGCTCCATTCAAGCCCTCCATCGACTGGACGAGGCCCACCCACGTTGGAGAGAGATCTGTTTTACTCAGTCTAATGTCTTTTAGAAACACCCTCACACTCAGACCCAGAAATAATGTTCACCAGCATCTGGGCATCCTGTGACCCAGAGACACTGACACATAACATGGGCTGTCGCAGAATGTCAAGGTCCCCCCTTGCCCGGACAGCCCCTCGCTGGTTGATGTTTCTGGATGGAGGCAGGAGCTCCATGAGCCACGGGGCGGCTCACAGACCAGGTTCATGGGAGCACGCTGAAGACGCTATTCTGTACTGATGGCGTAGTGCTTGGGTCTATGCTACTTGGTTAGATGAGAATTCTGAACTATGGCTAAAGTATAGAATATTCTATACTATTCATGGTATATACTAAAATCATAGTATAGAATTTTCTGTACTGTGAAGTATAGTAAGATAGTTCCCCAGAATATATTTATTTATATAATTATACGTTTATCTATTTATTCTTAGATAAATCTATTTAGCATATTGACAGCTGAAATTGGCATAACTGACACAAGTAGATAGCACCCAAAACAAACCCTGGGCTAAGGAAAATCGTTACCATGAGCAGTTTCGTATCCAAGTTTTTCCCTCTGTGAAACAGGTAAGAGGATGCACCAAGATATCACACATAACCATTTACATATGTGTCCTTTTAGATCATCCTATAGATATGGTTTGATTTATCCATTGTACCCTGGTTGGAAAAAGACCCCATTCTTATTGAATCTATGCAAGTAATGCGTGCTTAGTCGCTTCAGTTGTGTCCAACTCTTTGTGATCCTATGGACTGCAGCCCATCAGGCTCCTCTGTCCATGGAATTTTCCAGGCAAGAATACTGGAGAGGGTTGCCATGTCCTCCTCCAGGGGATCTTCCTCCCATCCAAGTACTAACCAGACCCAACTCTGCTTAGCTTCCAAGATCACACAAGATCAGGCACATTCAAGATAGTATGATCACAGACCAGGGGAAGTCGTCCTGACCCAGGGATTGAACCTGAGTCTCCTATCCAGTACTGCAGGTGGATTTTTTACTCACTGAGCTACCTGGGAAGCCAAAGTCAGGTGCAAATGAAGCATGCATGCAAATAATAAGCATGGATACAGGGCATGAAGGAACTTAGTAAAGATTTTTTGAAAAATATGTAGCCATTGTTTTATCCTTTTTTACATAGAATCATTGTTCTGCTTTTCTTCCTGATTCATTAACTTACAATCTATAAAGATCTTCTGTAGGATTCCCCTCACCCCCATTCCTCAGGATCCAGTTAGAACAAGATACCATTTAAAGAGGGTCTCATACTAGTTTGAACAAGTGTAACCCATTAAACTAAAGGTCAGTGCCTGGCTTAAGAAGAAAGAAAAGAATTTCCCCCACATCAGTTCAGTTCACTTGCTCAATCGTGTCTGACTCTTTGTGACCCCATGGACTGCGCCACGCCAGGCTTCCCTGTTCTTCACCATCTCCCAGATGAGCACATGAGTGCTGAAAATAGACCCCTGGCCAAAGCTGAGTCTGTTCATCCCATTCATTTAGTTCCAGGGAGTTAATTTGTGTTTTGTGGATCTCAGGGTAAACAATTTATCTCCATGAAGTCATTTGCTTTGGAGGGGAACGTTCTGGTGTCCAGAGTCAGGCTCTTGACCGCCTCACCATCCAGGGCGATGAAGACACTGTCTTGTACTGGGGTCACAAGCTTCGTCCTTGTAGTTTCAGCTGTGCTCGGCCTCTGATTCCAGCCTCCACTGAAGCTCTTTTGATTTTTTTTCCAGAAAACTCAATTTCAGACCTGTTCTTATAGCAGGGACCTTTAAGTGTAAGGGAAAAGCAGAAAAGGCTTCTGGATAATAAGACTCAAAGGTTGCGGTGAATTTATCGTAATAACCAACAAGATCCAAATGCAGAAAAGCAGACTCCTCTATTGAGATGCAATAAGCAATAGATTTATAAGGATTTAGTTAATGCTGATTGTGAGGGGTCTTCCTCCCATCCAAGTACTAACCAGACCCAACTCTGCTTAGCTTCCAAGATCACACAAGATCAGGCACATTCAAGATAGTATGATCACAGACCAGGGGAAGTCGTCCTGACCCAGGGATTGAACCTGAGTCTCCTATCCAGTACTGCAGGTGGATTTTTTACTCACTGAGCTACCTGGGAAGCCAAAGTCAGGTGCAAATGAAGCATGCATGCAAATAATAAGCATGGATACAGGGCATGAAGGAACTTAGTAAAGATTTTTTGAAAAATATGTAGCCATTGTTTTATCCTTTTTTACATAGAATCATTGTTCTGCTTTTCTTCCTGATTCATTAACTTACAATCTATAAAGATCTTCTGTAGGATTCCCCTCACCCCCATTCCTCAGGATCCAGTTAGAACAAGATACCATTTAAAGAGGGTCTCATACTAGTTTGAACAAGTGTAACCCATTAAACTAAAGGTCAGTGCCTGGCTTAAGAAGAAAGAAAAGAATTTCCCCCACATCAGTTCAGTTCACTTGCTCAATCGTGTCTGACTCTTTGTGACCCCATGGACTGCGCCACGCCAGGCTTCCCTGTTCTTCACCATCTCCCAGATGAGCACATGAGTGCTGAAAATAGACCCCTGGCCAAAGCTGAGTCTGTTCATCCCATTCATTTAGTTCCAGGGAGTTAATTTGTGTTTTGTGGATCTCAGGGTAAACAATTTATCTCCATGAAGTCATTTGCTTTGGAGGGGAACGTTCTGGTGTCCAGAGTCAGGCTCTTGACCGCCTCACCATCCAGGGCGATGAAGACACTGTCTTGTACTGGGGTCACAAGCTTCGTCCTTGTAGTTTCAGCTGTGCTCGGCCTCTGATTCCAGCCTCCACTGAAGCTCTTTTGATTTTTTTTTCCAGAAAACTCAATTTCAGACCTGTTCTTATAGCAGGGACCTTTAAGTGTAAGGGAAAAGCAGAAAAGGCTTCTGGATAATAAGACTCAAAGGTTGCGGTGAATTTATCGTAATAACCAACAAGATCCAAATGCAGAAAAGCAGACTCCTCTATTGAGATGCAATAAGCAATAGATTTATAAGGATTTAGTTAATGCTGATTGTGAGGGGTATCTCAGAGTAATCTTCAATTGGGACCCAATAAAATTGGCACATTGCAAGTTAGGGACATCCTCTCCTAGGGCCTGATGGCTCTATTTTCTATGTCCAAACTTGTCACGAGCCTAGGATATTTCTAGAAACACTTCTCTCTTCACTGTATACAATATTTGTATTAGCATTTCAACAAAGAGATCAGAAACTCCAGGTTAAACAAATAAAGAGAGATGACACATAAACCGGAGTCTCTGTTATTTAACACCTGACGGAGATGATCAGAAATGTCGATTCCTGACTTTTCAGTCATTTACAGGGAATAGATTACCACCTGCGCTCAAACCACACCTGGTACCAGCCCTGATCCAGAAACAAATGGAAACCGCCCGAGAGGCAGAGTTGGGGGCGAGGGGGAGCAGTGACCGTATAGCTCTCTTGCTGCAGGAGGCTCATTATGTCGACAAAGGAAAAAAAAGGGCGCGGAGTGAGGGGGGAGGCACTCCCTGATTTGCAGAGCTCACAAGGTAATTGGCTTCCCTTCTGAGGGGAAGCTGTTCAGTCAGCTCTGGCAGGTGAAGCCCTTTCCTTCCTACAACTCCACTGTGGAGCCTCCAGAACTGAAAACAACAACAGCATGCACACACAAAAGCACATGGAGGACTCTTCCCTGGTGGTCCAGTGGTTAAGATTTCACCTTCAAGTGCAGGGAGTGTGGGTTCCATCCCTGGTCAGGGTACTAAGATCCCACATGCCTAGCAACCAAACAACTAAAACATAAAATAGAAGCAATATTGTAACAAATTCAATAAAGATTTTAAAATGGTCCATATAAAAAAATTTTTAGGGCTTCCCTGGTGGTTCAGTGGGTAAAGACACCACCTTGCAGTGCAAGGGGTGCCGGTTCGAGCCCTGGCCTGGGAAGATCCCACGTGCCGTGGAGCGGCTGGACCGATGTGTCCAATCACCGAGCCGGAGCTCTGGGGCGCATGTGTCCAGAGCCGGTGCTCTGCAGCGACAGACGCCACTGTGATAGGAGGCCTGAACAGGCCAAAAGAACAAAGATGGATGAAAATAGATAAATGAAAGACCAATAGAAGTGCCCCCCAAAATTTTTTTTGAAAAAATAAAAAGCACATGGAAAAGAAAAAATCTATTTTTCCTTCCGCCTCAAAGAGCAAGGTGTCAAACTTCAAAAGTACTAAAGTGAAAAAAAAAAAAAAAAGGCTAAAGTGCCCAGTAAAACCCCCAACACCTGTTTAGTGGGAAAATACTACAAAGCTTAACAAGATGATCAAATTTAGATGATTGGTTTATGTTTGGTATAATATTTTGTATGAATTTGGTATAACATATTGGTATATTTATAGCTATATTTATTTATATTGTGTGGTGCTAAGTTGTTTAAGTTGTGTCTGACTCTTTGCAGCCCTATGGACTGTAGCCCACCAGGCTCCTCTGTCCATGGCATTCTCCAGGCAAGAGCACTGGAGTGGATTGCCACGCCCTCCTCCAGGGATTTTCCTGACCCAGGGATTGAACCTGTGTCTCTTACGTCTCCTGCACCTGCAGGCACGTTCTTTACTACTCAAGCCACCTGGGAAACCCATTTATTTATATTAGTTGTTATTGTTAGTCTACCATCTGGGAAAAATAATAATTTCTTATATGATCTTTAGTTGCTTATATGTGATACCTGTAATCACTATTATAAATGTTAAAAATAAAGCATTTTCACTCTTCCCTTCTTTTTTTTAAAAGGTTTATGGGATGTGTTCAAATTTTTATTATCTTGGGGGCTATAGCTAGGCACAGTAACTTTCCTGTTCTTGGTTTACTTCAAAGGACAAAGATTTTCTTTTTGCCTGTGTTATCTCTGTGCTTCCCTGTGACAGAAGCAGGAAAATGTGTCAATCTGGTAGACATGACGGTATGCAGTGCTTCCGGGAGTCCTTGAGGGTCTCCTCTCACGCCTGTTACGGACTTAGGTGTGTCTCTGCCTAGCTTCGTATATTGAGACTCTAAGCCCTGGCACCTCAGGATGTGGCTGTACTTAGGAGACCTTTAAAGAGGTGCTTCACTTAAAATGAGGCATGAGGTTGGCCCTAATGAAACCTGATTGGTGGACATTTGGAAACACAGGTGCCAGGGAGGAACGCACCGGGGAAGGACTATATGAGGACTTGCGGAGAAGGCAGACGTCCACCAGCCAAGGGGAGAGGGGCTTTCCGGAGAAAGCAGCCCTGCCAGGACCTCGATCTCCGACTTCCAGCCTCCAGAACCGTGAGAAATGTCTTTTCTGTGGTTTAAGTCCTCCAGCCTGTTGTGTTTTGTCACGGCAGCTTGAGCAAGAGCGCTGCAAGCCCTCCGCAAGCAGGCAGGTCCTGAAAATGAGGCAGAATGGCCGCTGGCTCCTGTGACTTCCAGCTGAACCTCCTGGGCAGTGCTTCTCAATCCTGGTTGTGCGTGGGAAATACCTGGGAGGTTTTTTTTGGACCAGGAGAGGATATTTGCTTTACAATATTGTGTTGGTTTCTGCCATATGTCAACATGAATCAGCCCTAGGCATACCTATGTCCCCTCCCTCGTGAACCTCCATCCCAGCTCCCACCCCACCCCCGGGTGCCCCCCCTGGGGCTGGAGCTCGCTGTGGCACACAGAACCTTCCCACTGGCTATCTGTTTTCCTTACGGTGATGAGTATGTTTTAATGCTACTCTCTCCATGTGTCGCACCCTCTCCTTCCTCCACTGTGTCCACAAGCCTCTACGTTCTCTATTTCTGCAGGAAGTTTTTTTTGAAAAATAACTATTCTCAGGCCTCACTGCCAGAGAATCTGATTGAGTTCATTTGGGGGAGGTCTGCATCCAGGTGTGTGTGTGTTTTAAGCTCCCCAGCAACTCCAATAAGCAGCCATGGCTAAGAACCCACATTGATAGTTTTGCAGAGGCTGCTTTGGGCTACCTAAAGCTGGGCTATCTAGGCTTCTGAGTTACAGGGTATGCTTTTTAAGCTGCATCAACATATTTTACAAATTCTGCTGGAGAAACAGGAACCCAAACTTGTATTCCCATTTTTAAACATAGAGCCCTTTAAGGGCAGTAAACTGGAAAGATTTTTTATTTTGAGACTCTAAGCCCTGGCACCTCAGGATGTGGCTGTACTTAGGAGACCTTTAAAGAGGTGCTTCACTTAAAATGAGGCATGAGGTTGGCCCTAATGAAACCTGATTGGTGGACATTTGGAAACACAGGTGCCAGGGAGGAACGCACCGGGGAAGGACTATATGAGGACTTGCGGAGAAGGCAGACGTCCACCAGCCAAGGGGAGAGGGGCTTTCCGGAGAAAGCAGCCCTGCCAGGACCTCGATCTCCGACTTCCAGCCTCCAGAACCGTGAGAAATGTCTTTTCTGTGGTTTAAGTCCTCCAGCCTGTTGTGTTTTGTCACGGCAGCTTGAGCAAGAGCGCTGCAAGCCCTCCGCAAGCAGGCAGGTCCTGAAAATGAGGCAGAATGGCCGCTGGCTCCTGTGACTTCCAGCTGAACCTCCTGGGCAGTGCTTCTCAATCCTGGTTGTGCGTGGGAAATACCTGGGAGGTTTTTTTTTTTTGGACCAGGAGAGGATATTTGCTTTACAATATTGTGTTGGTTTCTGCCATATGTCAACATGAATCAGCCCTAGGCATACCTATGTCCCCTCCCTCGTGAACCTCCATCCCAGCTCCCACCCCACCCCCCCGGGTGCCACCCCCCTGGGGCTGGAGCTCCCTGGGGCACACAGCACGTTCCCACTGGCTATCTGTTTTCCTTACGGTGATGAGTATGTTTTAATGCTACTCTCTCCATGTGTCGCACCCTCTCCTTCCTCCACTGTGTCCACAAGCCTCTACGTTCTCTATTTCTGCAGGAAGTTTTTTTTGAAAAATAACTATTCTCAGGCCTCACTGCCAGAGAATCTGATTGAGTTCATTTGGGGGAGGTCTGCATCCAGGTGTGTGTGTGTTTTAAGCTCCCCAGCAACTCCAATAAGCAGCCATGGCTAAGAACCCACATTGATAGTTTTGCAGAGGCTGCTTTGGGCTACCTAAAGCTGGGCTATCTAGGCTTCTGAGTTACAGGGTATGCTTTTTAAGCTGCATCAACATATTTTACAAATTCTGCTGGAGAAACAGGAACCCAAACTTGTATTCCCATTTTTAAACATAGAGCCCTTTAAGGGCAGTACAGAGTCCAGTCCCAGGAGTTGAGATAAACAGTTTGTCTACATTTGAAAAAAAAAATCCACCATTCATCATTACTTGATCTTTGAAATGGATTTATACCCTTCTTTGGTTTTAAACTTTTAGTTTTGCATTGGAGTATAGCTGATTAACGATGTCGTGATCATTCCGGGTGGAGAGCAAAGGGACTCAGCCATCCATATATGTGTCCTCATTCTTCTGCTCCAAACTCCCCTCCATCCAGGTTGTCACATAACATTGAGCAGAGGTCCCTGTACTAGACAGTAGGACCTTTCAGTTATCTGAAATGGATTTATATCCTCCTGTAGGACCTTAATATTGTCCATTGAGATCAGCATGTTTTGATAATCCACTCTGCACCATGCTGCTTTTCAGCCTGATGTCCTCCTTCTGGAAGAAGGTATGGAAAGAATGTGTACATGCTGAGTCAGTCGTGTCTGACTCTTTGTGGCTCCATGAGCTGTAGCCTTCCAGGCTCTTCTGTCCATGGATTTCCCAGGCAGGAATACTGGAATGGTAGCCATTCCCTCCTCCAGGGGACCTTCCCTACCCAGGGGTTGAACCCATGTCTCCTGAATTGGGAAGTGGATTCTGTTACCACTGAGCCACGTGGGAAGCCCCATGGAGAGAATGGGCCTGGAGAACACTCAAGAACAGCCTTGGAGTGTGTGCAATGAGAAACATGTCCGTTGCAAAAAGAACTCTGAGTCTATCTAGCTCTGGGAAATATTGCATACTGTATCCTATCATCTCCTAGTGATTCATAAAGCACGTTAACATTTTAAAGGAGCTTAAAAAATCCACATTAATTAAATCAGCACTTTCTCGATTTCACTGATCAGGAATTGCCCTCCCTTTCCGTTGTTTCCCTTTGGATTACAGCCATTACCATCCTGCAGAACTAGTGGTCCTTGGAATAAGCTTCAGGCAATGTCCTGTTATGTCCAAGTGTTTTGAGGGCATGGGGAATAAGCTCTTGAATTTTGGGAAAATAAATACTTCGTGCTAATCTGAGTTACAGGGTATGCTTTTAAGCATCAAAAAGGAGAACCCCTTTATTCCAAAAAGGGGCAGTACAGAGTCCAGTCCCAGGAGTTGAGATAAACAGTTTGTCTACATTTGAAAAAAAAAATCCACCATTCATCATTACTTGATCTTTGAAATGGATTTATACCCTTCTTTGGTTTTAAACTTTTAGTTTTGCATTGGAGTATAGCTGATTAACGATGTCGTGATCATTCCGGGTGGAGAGCAAAGGGACTCAGCCATCCATATATGTGTCCTCATTCTTCTGCTCCAAACTCCCCTCCATCCAGGTTGTCACATAACATTGAGCAGAGGTCCCTGTACTAGACAGTAGGACCTTTCAGTTATCTGAAATGGATTTATATCCTCCTGTAGGACCTTAATATTGTCCATTGAGATCAGCATGTTTTGATAATCCACTCTGCACCATGCTGCTTTTCAGCCTGATGTCCTCCTTCTGGAAGAAGGTATGGAAAGAATGTGTACATGCTGAGTCAGTCGTGTCTGACTCTTTGTGGCTCCATGAGCTGTAGCCTTCCAGGCTCTTCTGTCCATGGATTTCCCAGGCAGGAATACTGGAATGGTAGCCATTCCCTCCTCCAGGGGACCTTCCCTACCCAGGGGTTGAACCCATGTCTCCTGAATTGGGAAGTGGATTCTGTTACCACTGAGCCACGTGGGAAGCCCCATGGAGAGAATGGGCCTGGAGAACACTCAAGAACAGCCTTGGAGTGTGTGCACGGAGAAACATGTCCGTTGCAAAAGAACTCTGAGTCTATCTAGCTCTGGGAAATATTGCATACTGTATCCTATCATCTCCTAGTGATTCATAAAGCACGTTAACATTTTAAAGGAGCTTAAAAAATCCACATTAATTAAATCAGCACTTTCTCGATTTCACTGATCAGGAATTGCCCTCCCTTTCCGTTGTTTCCCTTTGGATTACAGCCATTACCATCCTGCAGAACTAGTGGTCCTTGGAATAAGCTTCAGGCAATGTCCTGTTATGTCCAAGTGTTTTGAGGGCATGGGGAATAAGCTCTTGAATTTTGGGAAAATAAATACTTCGTGCTAATGCATTTTTGAAGTTTCTAAAGTTGCTTTTAGAGAGTTTGGCCTGGCCTCAGGAAGGAGGTGCTTCCGCTGACACGGGTCATGGTGCAGGTTTCATGGCTCTGTGATGTTCATGCCTATCTCTGCCACTTATACAGGATATTGAGAGGGTGGGGTGTACCTGGCCACAGGATAGGTAATGTTGGTTGAATGAATGAATGAATCCTGTTCCTGCTGTGATGAAGCACTTGTAGCACTGCCACACCCTGCTCCACTGTGCTGAATTTCTGAGTCCTGAAAACTAGTATATTTCACTTGTTCTAAGATCTTATTACTTAGCAAGAGGTCTGGTTGAGGAGGTGGTATCCTTGACTGGTGACTAGCTATCAGCCCAGGCCCCCCAGAGAATCTGAGAGGGAGAGGTAGGCAGGCCCCTTTGTGCCCTTTGAGCTCCAGTTAGCCTTTAATTGGAGTCCCAAAATACTAGTGCATTGCAAGTGAGGCGTGTCCTTGCCCAGGGCACGATGGTACTGCTTTCCATGTCCAATCTCGTCACCAGTCTAGGACATTTCTAAAACGTGTCTCTCCTCAATTTATACGATGTTTGTACAAACAGTTCAACAGCAGAACATTTTCAATGTATTGCTGAAATTACTTTTATCTTCCACATTGTTTCAGTGACAAATGGTTTGCAAGATTATAAATCTCATGCAACAGTAATGTGAAGATGCCAGCGATCTTATGCAAAATTCATAAACATTTTCTGGAAGAAGTTAGCCAGTAGGGACAAGGGCTTAAATGCTATATGAGTGTTGTCATCATTACAGGCGATGATGATTAAACCATCATCTCTGTGCATTTGACACTGGACCAAATCATTAATTGCTGTGTGTCAATGAATCATTTATTCAGAGCCAAGTCCTGCACTGGAGGATAAAATAATAGAGAAAACAGTTTCTACCCTTGGAGAGTTTCCAATCTAGTTAATCATGACTAATTATGAATAGAAGTAATAGATGTGCACAGAAGCAACTTGCTACTAAGTGATCAAGGCTAAATAATACATTTTATGCTTATGGTCTGTAGACTAAAGAGCATGTGTGTGTGTGTGTGTGTGTGTGTGTGTGTGTGTGTATGTTGTGGGGAAATTTATCAGGAAAGATGTAGTAGATGGCTTTTAAAGGATGAATGGCAGAACTATGACATTTACATGTAAGAAAAGCAAACCTCTCAGGCTTCCCTGGTGGTCCAGTGGGTAAAGACACAACCTTGCAGTGCAAGGGGCGCCAGTTCGATTCCTGGGCTGGGAAGATCCCATGTGCCATGGAGCGGCTGAACCAATGTGTCCAACTACTGAGCCAGAGCTCTGGAGCGCATGCGCCCAGAGCTGGTGCTCTGCAACAAGAGAGTCCACTGAGATGGGAGGCCCACACAGGCCAAAGAACAAAGACGGATGAAAATAAATAAATGAAAGACCGAGAGAAGTGGCCAAAATAAAATAAAATAAAATAAACCTCTCAGAAGAATGGGGATCAAATTCACAAACAAATAATAGTTATTAAGTGAATTATTAACAATAACATTTGTATATCAAATAAGCAAAATATATTACTTTTCAATATTTTAAAAGATTTACTCACAGGATTAAGTTTGAAGTGGGAGCCTAAGTGACAGGTGATGAGGACTTCATAAGTGTGACATCTAGTGCTGTCATAGTTGGTGTCTTATGAGTAATGCAATTTTCTCGCTGGAAGGATTAAACTCATATAAGATCATAGTTTCTGTGTCATTGGCTGAGGAGGGGGAAAAGTACTGACTCCTGAACAGTGATGTGCAGCCCAAACCTATATTTCTATCTTAACACTTATATCAGAGGCAAATATTTCTTTTTCAAGGCCCAGGATTTAATGCACCAGACTTAGGAAACAATTTAAAGCTTATAATGAGGAAATTGAATTCAAGAACACTCTAACTCTTTCAAGACATTGACAGCTTTCTAAATTTAATCTGTAAGGTGAAGTCCTCATGAGAGAAAACAGCACTCACTCTGCCCCATGTGGTGGCGTGAGTCACCTACAGTCGATATGCTCAGGTGGACATTTGATGTTTGAGTGAAGAAAAACAGTGGCAGACACCAGGAAGTGGACCTGGCATGGGGTGGGGGCAGAAAGGCTTAGGACAGAGGAGTAAACAGTTTTCCTAGTTGCATTTGTATGTCCATGTAGTCCCGTTCCATGCAGAAACCCAAAGAGCAAATTCAGGAATAGTGGAGAGTTCTAAATATATTGGATTTGCCAAGTAGTCTGTACATTGTGAAATGCTAAAATGAATTCCGTGTAATCCCAGTAAAGAATGTTGGATTCAGAGAAAGAAAAGAAATATAGGGTGTTTTGCCTTTGATCATTGTTGTTGGGAGGAGATTGGAGAGAACAGATTACTGATACTCAAAGGGTCTTTTTCTTTGAGGAAGACCTCAAGATCACTGATGACAGAACAAAGTGGTATCTAGCGACTCATTAGTGTCCAGGCTACTAATCCTTTGTGAAAGTCAAGGTTAATCCAGACTTCGGGACTACCCTAATCCTTTCCCCTGAGTTCTCTCTTTGAACATCCTCGGTGTTGACAAATCTTCATCCTTTGAAGGACTCTTCTGAGGATTAAAAGTGATCCTATCCCTAAAGTACTTAGTACAATTTCTAGCCCTGAATAAGAGAGAGACATGGCGACTGTTTATCTTGACAATTAGTACTAGATTTGATTTTTACAAGCAGTCGAAATTAATGTAGAAAGGGAGTCTCATGTATAAGGAAAGGGGTCAAGCCGAGGCCTGGCACTCGGAGTCTGAAATGCAGGCAGAAATAGTGAGGTTGGTTCATAAGCTGAAAGTGAAAGGCTGTATTTCACGAAGAATTACTGGAAAAGAGGTACTGACTCCTGAACAGTGATGTGCAGCCCAAACCTATATTTCTATCTTAACACTTATATCAGAGGCAAATATTTCTTTTTCAAGGCCCAGGATTTAATGCACCAGACTTAGGAAACAATTTAAAGCTTATAATGAGGAAATTGAATTCAAGAACACTCTAACTCTTTCAAGACATTGACAGCTTTCTAAATTTAATCTGTAAGGTGAAGTCCTCATGAGAGAAAACAGCACTCACTCTGCCCCATGGTGGCGTGAGTCACCTACAGTCGATATGCTCAGGTGGACATTTGATGTTTGAGTGAAGAAAAACAGTGGCAGACACCAGGAAGTGGACCTGGCATGGGGTGGGGGCAGAAAGGCTTAGGACAGAGGAGTAAACAGTTTTCCTAGTTGCATTTGTATGTCCATGTAGTCCCGTTCCATGCAGAAACCCAAAGAGCAAATTCAGGAATAGTGGAGAGTTCTAAATATATTGGATTTGCCAAGTAGTCTGTACATTGTGAAATGCTAAAATGAATTCCGTGTAATCCCAGTAAAGAATGTTGGATTCAGAGAAAGAAAAGAAATATAGGGTGTTTTGCCTTTGATCATTGTTGTTGGGAGGAGATTGGAGAGAACAGATTACTGATACTCAAAGGGTCTTTTTCTTTGAGGAAGACCTCAAGATCACTGATGACAGAACAAAGTGGTATCTAGCGACTCATTAGTGTCCAGGCTACTAATCCTTTGTGAAAGTCAAGGTTAATCCAGACTTCGGGACTACCCTAATCCTTTCCCCTGAGTTCTCTCTTTGAACATCCTCGGTGTTGACAAATCTTCATCCTTTGAAGGACTCTTCTGAGGATTAAAAGTGATCCTATCCCTAAAGTACTTAGTACAATTTCTAGCCCTGAATAAGAGAGAGACATGGCGACTGTTTATCTTGACAATTAGTACTAGATTTGATTTTTACAAGCAGTCGAAATTAATGTAGAAAGGGAGTCTCATGTATAAGGAAAGGGGTCAAGCCGAGGCCTGGCACTCGGAGTCTGAAATGCAGGCAGAAATAGTGAGGTTGGTTCATAAGCTGAAAGTGAAAGGCTGTATTTCACGAAGAATTACTGGAAAAGAGGTAGCTTTGAAAATATGCTGATAGTAAATCTGAACACACGCAAGAGGACCACATATGTGGACATTCTGCTGTGCTCTCTGCCGGGCACGGTGGGTGTTGAAATGAGAATAAAAGACGGGATCAAGGAGTCTGTGTTGCTGGGTGAGTGGGGTGGGGGCTGGGGTACCCCCGGAGAAAGCTGGAAGGAGGGTCCCAGCAGGCGGCCCCGGTGCTGAGGCTGCTGCTCTCCAGAAAGTGCAGCCCCCTTTGCTCCTGGCTGGTGCCCTGGGGACTCGGAAGAATCCAGCCCTCTCTTTTCTGGATGAGCCGGAGGACGAACAGCCTCCAGGGGAAGCTTCTCTTCTGAGTGTGGAGGGCTAAGTGTGTGAGTGGTTGGACATACCTGGGTTTGGATTCTCACTACACCACGTATTAGCAATTGGGCAAGTTCTGTAGTCCTTGTTAAGTCATTTATTTATTTCTTTTTTAAATTTTGGTCTCTTTTATTGTTTTTCTTTCTTTATTTATTTTTATCCATCCCCATTGTCTGGCGTGTGTGGGCTTCCCATTGCAATGGCCTCTCGCTGCAGAGCACCGGCTCTGGACACACGCGCTCCAGAGTGCTGCCTGGTTACTGGACACACCAGTCTAGCCCCTCCGTGGCACGTGGGATCCTCCCAGGCCAGGGATTGAACTGGTGCCCCTTGCACTGCAAGGTCTAGCGACTCATTAGTGTCCAGGCTACTAATCCTTTGTGAAAGTCAAGGTTAATCCAGACTTCGGGACTACCCTAATCCTTTCCCCTGAGTTCTCTCTTTGAACATCCTCGGTGTTGACAAATCTTCATCCTTTGAAGGACTCTTCTGAGGATTAAAAGTGATCCTATCCCTAAAGTACTTAGTACAATTTCTAGCCCTGAATAAGAGAGAGACATGGCGACTGTTTATCTTGACAATTAGTACTAGATTTGATTTTTACAAGCAGTCGAAATTAATGTAGAAAGGGAGTCTCATGTATAAGGAAAGGGGTCAAGCCGAGGCCTGGCACTCGGAGTCTGAAATGCAGGCAGAAATAGTGAGGTTGGTTCATAAGCTGAAAGTGAAAGGCTGTATTTCACGAAGAATTACTGGAAAAGAGGTAGCTTTGAAAATATGCTGATAGTAAATCTGAACACACGCAAGAGGACCACATATGTGGACATTCTGCTGTGCTCTCTGCCGGGCACGGTGGGTGTTGAAATGAGAATAAAAGACGGGATCAAGGAGTCTGTGTTGCTGGGTGAGTGGGGTGGGGGCTGGGGTACCCCCGGAGAAAGCTGGAAGGAGGGTCCCAGCAGGCGGCCCCGGTGCTGAGGCTGCTGCTCTCCAGAAAGTGCAGCCCCCTTTGCTCCTGGCTGGTGCCCTGGGGACTCGGAAGAATCCAGCCCTCTCTTTTCTGGATGAGCCGGAGGACGAACAGCCTCCAGGGGAAGCTTCTCTTCTGAGTGTGGAGGGCTAAGTGTGTGAGTGGTTGGACATACCTGGGTTTGGATTCTCACTACACCACGTATTAGCAATTGGGCAAGTTCTGTAGTCCTTGTTAAGTCATTTATTTATTTCTTTTTTAAATTTTGGTCTCTTTTATTGTTTTTCTTTCTTTATTTATTTTTATCCATCCCCATTGTCTGGCGTGTGTGGGCTTCCCATTGCAATGGCCTCTCGCTGCAGAGCACCGGCTCTGGACACACGCGCTCCAGAGTGCTGCCTGGTTACTGGACACACCAGTCTAGCCCCTCCGTGGCACGTGGGATCCTCCCAGGCCAGGGATTGAACTGGTGCCCCTTGCACTGCAAGGTTGTGTCTTTATCCACTGGACCACCAGGGAAGCCCTCTTATTTCTCTCTTTTTTTTTTTTAATTTGCTTTTTTTTTAATGGTTTCTTTTTGGGGGCGGGGTGGGTTGGGGAGGGAAGGGGGCAGGCGGGCCGCTTCTATTGGTCTTTCATTTGTCTATGTTCATGCATCTTTGTTCTTTGGCCCGTGTGGGCCTGCCATCGCCGTGGGCTCTGTTGTTGCAGAGCGCAGGCTCTGGGCGCATGCGCTCCAGAGCTCCAATTCGGGAATTGGACACATCGGTCCAGCTGCCCCACGGCACGTGGGATCTTCCCAGGCCAGGGATCGAACCGATGTCCCTTGCACTGTAAGGCAGTGTCCTTACCCACTGGACCACCAGGGAAGCCCCTCTTATGACTCTTTTAACCAAAACTTCTTTCTCTCTTTTATTTTATCCCCATGCTCTTTCTTTCTTTTTTTTTTTTTTTTAATTGAGATAAATTTCCTTGCAATTTGTTTTGTAGGATTTTCAAATGGTTAAGGTGTTTTAAAATGTAGGTTTTATGGGAATTCCCTAGCTGACCAATGGTTAGGACTCTGAGCTTTCACTGTCATGGGTCTGGGTTCAATCCCTGGTCCAAGAATTAAGATCCTGCAAGCCACTTGATGGCTTAGACCAAGTAAGTAAAGAATCTGCCTGCAATGTGGGAGACCTGAGTTCAATCCCTGGGTCGGGAAGATCCTGGGGAGAAGGGAATGACTACCCATTCCAGTATTCTTGTCTGGAGAATCCCATGGACAGAGAAGCCTGGCAGGCTACAGATCATGGGGTCCC